>JAYJLV010095574.1:0-12610 GCA_036873485.1 Torymus texanus | reverse complement strand
TATATATATATATATATATATATATATATGTGTGTGTGTGTGTGTGTGTGTGTGTGTGTGTGTGTGTGTGTGTGTGTATCTATACCTCACGAGGCAAAAGCGCGCGGTACTCCCGTGTCCGGGCACGTGAGGGGGTGGATGGCTGCTGCCGCTGCCACTGCGCTGCTGCACATTTCAGGCGTCTCTATTGCCTCGCGCGTCACGTGTACGGGGAGGCGATTGTTCTCTGTCGCGCGTATGCCCCCGTAACCAACCCCACCCCCTCCTCTCTCTCTCTCTCTTTCTCTCTCTCTCTTTCTCTCTCACTCCCCTACGGCTGTGGTAGCCGTTACGTATTATAGAGGATAGGTGCGTGCTCTGTGTGCTTGTGTGTATGTGGCCCTGTTTCGCTTTTGTGGCCGCGCGAGGGAGGCGCTGTGAGGATTACGTTTGCGATGTCTATTTCCAGGAGGTTCTTTTGTGTGATGTGGCGTGAGAGGAGGGAAGAGGGCGAAGGGGTTTGAGGGGCGAATGTATAAATCTATATATATGTGCGTGTATATATGTGTGGGTAAGGGTAATTATTTAAAGATTTCTCGGTGATTTTTTGGTTTGTTGAAAATGGGGATATTGCCAGTTACATAGTAGTCATTTGACTTGTGCCGACCCTCTTGAAATTCTATCCTTTAGTTTTTTTCGTTACTTATTCTAACAAAATTTTAACAAATAAAATCTTTACATAACTCTATTTATACTTAAATTTTAAAATTATTTTTTTTAAACTGTTAATAGTATACCTTTAATTGTTTCAAATATTTTTTTAGAGATTGAAGTAAATTTTAAAGTATATTAAATTCCTTTATTAAGAGGTTAAACAGTTCAATTGTTTACCCGGAGAAATGAAATCAGTAAAAATAACCAAACAGTCAAGTAACCCGGAGTCAGATCTGAAGACGTAAACTTTTTACCAAACTTTTTGACACTTTTTACTAATATAGTATAGTTTTATAAATTTTATAAAAAGTTTATAAAAAGTGTCAAAAAGTTTGATAAAAAATTTGGATTTTCAGCTCTGACTCCGGGCTACGGGACAGTTCGGTAATTTCTTTTTCTCCGAGTACTGATTTTTCAAATCATGACTTTATCATTATTTTGGTCTGTTAAAGTCCTTTTTAAGTATTCATTCATTGTTTATAACTAGCGAACTATTCCAAAAACCTTCATATTTCTATAATCTATGATTAGAGTCTTTCATCATATCATATCTCTCTTGCATATAAATACCGTATTTGTAAGCATTCATTAATTAATCTATTCAGTAATGCTGTTTATTACCTTTGTGCCATAAATACTTAACTAATTGCAATGCAATCTATTCACAGAATACTAGAGATCCGGATGATCATCATAATTGCAGCGCTAAATACCGACACAAGATTCTCAGCTGCCGAAAATATATTGTTTGTCACGTGTAACGAATTATTCGTGTAGAAGGGAATCAGGTGGCGGGACTTGAATTCGTTCAGTTCCTATTCACTATTCAATTGTATTATTTGCCCCGCGCGCCTGACCGATAACGGGTGCGCAGCTTGCAATTTGCCTGACGTAATCCTTCTTGAGTTACTGGGGTAAAATAATGCTTAATTCTCGTATCTCGATGAAAAAGAATGTTTCAACATGCAAATGAGTCGGTGTTGAACTAGTTGTAAACTTTATCAATGCGCTAAAAAAACATTATTCATGGATTATTGTTATATGATTTTAATTTTTGAAAATTTCATCCTTGAACTACGCTATCGATTTTTATTGAAATTGGTGCTACTAAATTATTATTTAACAATATTTGTTTTGTTTTTTACAGACGGTGTCGATATCCATGCTGTTGCGCTACTCCCACCACCAGATCTTCGTTTTTATCGGTGAGTACATGATAATATTTTCTTGTATTAAAAAAAATTAAATCATAGTACATTGGTAAAGACTACAGTTAAAAAGTTGTATCAATAACTTACTAATTGAATATAATCAATTATAAATCAAAATTTATTTCTGAGAATGATGAATGTTTTGAAAGAGGGCAAAGACCCGAAAATGATTACAAAACTTTGGAGGTAGTCGACCTTTTGACTACCTACGAGTTAAGAACGTATGGTGAAACTTTTAGAAAGCGTTCTTAGCCCATTTTTGGTGGAATCGGATACATTCAGTTCATTGAATTTCATGGCTTTCAACTTTTATCGTCAGTTCAAAAGTTTTTGTTTGTTTCTTGTTTATATTTAAATGATGAAAAAAATAAATAAGGCCACAAAATCTTTTTAATGAAAATTCTTTTTTCGATCTTTTCATGATCATACATAATAAGCTAGTTCATATATTTAGAAGAAAATGAGAAAAATTGTTTAACAACTCATTGGAATTCAGGGTCTCAATAACAAGACAAATTCATTAAGCTATTGAGGATAATTACCATAATTGTCACGTTTAATTGAAACATTAATAAAAAAAAACTTCCGCAAAACACACCAATAGACCCGCACACCTCGAGAAAGTGAAAGCTTCTGAAAAAATAAACTCTCGTGCGTGCGTCAGTCGCGTTCCATCGACGGCGACCCCACCACAACGCTCTCGACGTATACATGTTCACCGGCTATTATCTCTCGTCGACATTGGGCAGCGCAGCGCATTAACTGACTTGCTGGGTGCGCCTACGTGACCGTCATCTGCGGCGTCATCTCGCGAGGCCGACTATTTCTCGCGCATGGCCTAGTTTTCATACCGCACGAGTGTGTGCACGCGGCTTCCTTTTTTCAGTGATGCGCATTATCGTTCAGTGTCAAGAGTACGGAGAAGCAACAGACTATTCATTGATATAGAAAGAGAGATAGTGAAAGAGAGGAGTATGGAGAGGGGGAGTGAGAGAGACTACGTGGAGGCACATGGAAGGAGTATGGAGGCAGGAGAGAGGGAGAATTACTGAGAGGTGTGTATATATATATATATATATATATATATATGTACGTGAGTCAGAGTGATGCAATACGCTAGTTCGCCTTTAATAACACGGCTCGTATAAAGAAATCGTTACGCAGTTTCACAGTGCCCGGCGTCGGTGGTGCGCCGACTGCGTATTTGTGTTGTTTTCCTTCAGACAGTTGAAAGAGGCTCCAAAAGTTGGAAAATATAGTTCGACCTGTGATACGGAGTGAATGCGGTAAAGAATTGTGGTAGATCTGTCAAGTTTACATACACTGGGAAAAGTATTTATAATTATTGTATAATAAACTGGCAAGAAGATTGTGAGTGATCAACGGATAAAAGTAAAGCAGAATTTTTGCTTAGTTTGGCCCTATAAAACGAGGTTGTTCAAACAATCAAAATGATTCTTGATGTGGAAAATTATTCGATACTGTGGTTGCTTATTAGTCTGATCGCATTAGTCGTCACTATGGGATCTCTTTACTTGACATTTACAGCTATTCGTCAGTATATATATTGGAAGCGCCGGAGGCTTCTACACATGGAGACCATGCCATTAATTGGCAGCAATGCACCGCTCTTTTTGCGCAAAGAATCGTTCCCCCAACATTCCCAAAATTTGTATAGCACTTATCCGGAGGCTCGGTATTACGGAACCTTCGATTTCAATACTCCGGTGATAATCGTTAAGGATCCTGAAATTATACGCGAAATATGCGTGAAGAATTTTGACAGCTTTCCCGACCACCGGAGTTTCGTGACCGAGGAGATGGATCCCGTAGTCGGTCGTAACGTTTTCTCTTTGAGAGGACAACGCTGGAAAGAGTTTAGAAACACTCTGAGCCCCAGTTTCACCGCTAACAAGATGAAGATCATGTTCCAGTTGATAAACGAGTGTGCAAAAACTTTTGTCCAGTACTTCGAAGAACATCCGAAGCTCGCAAAAGAATTCGAAGCCAAGGATGCGTTCACAAGGTACACCAACGATGTGATAGCCACTGCAGCATTTGGAATCAAGGTTGACTCGTTAAGGAATCCCGAGAACGAGTTCTATGTCCACGGCAAAGATGCTACGTCCTTCTCTGGCGTCTTCAAGCTGATTAAATTTATTTTCTTTCGAGCTTTTCCAAACTTGATGCGTATGTGTGGCCAGACATTTTTGACAAAATCCACGGACAAATTCTTTGTCGAACTTGTTACGAATACAGTGCAAACGAGGGAGCGAGAAGGTATAGTACGGCCAGATATGATTCAGTTGTTGATGCAGGCCAAGCAGAAAGAAAATGGTATTGACGTGACGATCGATGACATGATCGGCCAGGCTTTCATATTCTTCCTGGCTGGATTCGACACTTCGTCCACGCTTATGTGCTTCCTATTCTACGAATTGGCAGCCAATCCGGACATCCAAGAGAAGGTACAGCAGGAGATCGACGAACAATTGGAACAGGAGAACGGTGTGATTACGTACGAGTCTCTATCACGAATGAAGTATCTGGACATGGTAATTAACGAGACGCTGAGACTATATCCACCCGCACCAATGACAGACAGAATGTGTGTTAAGGAATTCGTGCTTCCGCCGTGTAAAGAGGGATACAAGGAATGCAAAGTCGAGGTTGACACAAATATTGTGATGCCAATTTACGGATTGCATCGAGATCCGAAATATTTTCCAGATCCAGACAAGTTCATACCCGAACGATTTAGCGATGAAAACAAGGACAAAATCAATCCATACGCCTATATACCATTTGGCCTTGGGCCAAGGAAATGTATCGGAAATCGTTTTGCTTTAATGGAGACGAAAACACTAGTTACTTCAGTATTGCAGAAATATAACATCAAATTCACTGAGAAGTCTCAGTACCCTATTGTATTTTGTAAGAAAACATTTAATATGATGATTGAAGGCGGATATTGGATTCAATTAGAGGCTAGAAAGAAGACAAATTAAAGGTAGAGTATCATGTAGCAATTTGTTTTTGCTACTGTGACGCTCGCTTGCAAATATGTGAGCATGAACAGTTTTTTTGATATAGTACTTACAATGAATATTTTGCTGAATCATTATTATTGTTTATTATTAACTATAAATAAATTTAATAAAAACTCTTACTATTCGTGCGCTAGATGTAAAGTACATTATTTGAGAGTATACGTTTCAAAATAATCTTGTAAATGTTTGTTTGGTTACATCTGACTAGAGAAATTATATTCTGCTATATGTGTACATACTTTTTAAACCTAAATCTAACGTACAAATAGCACAGGCATTAACTATAACATTAAACAACTTTCTAATGTATTATCAATCGAATAATATAACTTTGTGATAAGTACAAATTACTACCATAAATGTTAAGTTATAATTTTGTAATATAATTACACAATATCCAATAAAATATTTTTGTACTCTGTATTCATGTATAAATATTATCATAATTTATATTCAATAAACATATACTATAACAACTTCATACAAAATTGCATTTCTTTAATCGATTTATAGGTCTATTATATCTATTACTAAACTAATTTACGTTTTAATATTTCTAAAAAAAATCAATATACCATTTTTAATATGATTCTTCCTTGGTATCCACAATCTCCTGCAAAAAGCTGTCGAAAAAGAGAAAAAATTCATTTCAGAATTATGAAATCTCCACGTAAACTCCAAAAGTATACAGATTATGGGACGACGACGCTTAAATTACTATTATTATGGCTCCCCCTCTTTCTCTCTCCCTCTCTCGATGACAGGTCATTGGTATAATCAACGAGGCTGCTCACATAGCATTCTCTCTCTGTCTCTCTCTCTCTCTTGCGTTTGAGTTATCCGTGCGCAATCGCGAAGCATTATAACGACGATCCGTAACCGCTGCGGATTAGTGTTCCGATAACGAAGGTAATCTCGGCTAATGAGTCTTTACGGATAACTGGGCTGTCGCATGCGTGCACTGGAGCTCAGATTCTATATCAATTTTTAAGTATTTAACGTGTGCATATTGACGTACTTTATCTGTTTTCTGATATGCCATAGCTAAACGTAATGGGGCCAATTTAATCGAGATGACGATTTTGGAGTGTAGTTCTGGATAGTTAAAATTTAAGTTAGAGAATCAGCTTTTATGTTTGCCGCAGATTACATAGTAAAGTGATGATCAAATGAACAATAAATATACCGAAATTTAATTACTAAGAGGTTGTCTGTTGTTAACAACGAATTAAAAAATAAACAAATTTATACAAATATGTGGAGTGTGGTAAATGGTAATTAGCAAGCGCGTAATTCAATCTCGTAATATACAGTATGAGGTTTTGTTCAGACACAGGGAAAATGGAATTAATCCTAAAAACACATCAAAACTCAAAAGTTTTTATATACAGTCATGTAATAATACCATGTTATTTATTTACTATAAACATTTTCTGCCATTTTTGTTTTTAGGTATCGTGCATATCCATAGTAGTAATGGAATTATATGTTTGTTTTTATCCATAAGATATTATATAGGTTACCAGTGATTTCCTTCATATATTTTACGAAAATTTTAAATTAATATTTGCCGAGGAAAATGATTTTGACCTAATTAATTTTTCGTAAGCATTGCACAATAATTGAATGAATTGTACATTATTATTCGATTTGTTTGTACAACCTCAATATTTATTTGAAGATAATAGTTTTGTTTAAATACGATAAAATTTTTAAAATAGAATTGATGTAACATTGAACTTGATCCGAAAAATTGTTTTACATTAAAGTTAGAACATACAGTAGACAAATAAATTTAGGACATTCAATAAAAAATTACTTTTTGACATATTTTGACAAGTTCCAAATATTAATTTTCTGCGAAAAACATATTTATTGAGGCATCAAGAAGCTTTTCAGAAAAATAAAACACAAAGTAACTTTTATTATTATTTATTTTGATTTTCTCACAGACGTATTTTTTCTAATCATTTAATGTCGCGATCTAATTTTTGATAAAAAGAAATACCAAATTGCAAGTGCAAGTTAGACTTAAGAATGTATGATAATGACAGATAGTTAAGTTGCTTTTATCTTAGATATGATAAATCTTATCGCATTGAATGGAAACGCTATCACTTGTTTATAAAAATGTGTCGAAAGCCGAATGTTACTTATAACGCATAATATAATGCATCATTGTTTTTACTATATATACATTTACAGTGCCGATTGCTATGTATATAATATTTTAGTTGATTACCAGGATATAATCGGAGATGTGACAACCAATTTATGATTTTATTTTTTTTTTAATTATAATCGTAATATTAAATACGTAAAATTTTACGTATGACTTTTACAAGTAATACGTAAAAGTGTTATGAATGTTAATTATTATATTCTGACCACTGATTGTCAGTTATAAGTATATACCATTGATTTTGTATCAGTTTATATGCACTGATTCAAATTTAGAGAGTGAATTATCTGATTTTCATCTCATGAATCATGCAAAGTAACATTCCTAAAAATTGGAATAAGAAATTATCGCAAAAGTTTTTTTCGACTTCGTTAAATAAAAACTTAAAAAATATACCATATAGTTCAAATAGAACGAGTATTCGATGCGCAATAAAAATGATAAGTTACTATGGGCGAGATCCGAAAAAAACGGGATGAGAGCGCAAGCGTATTAACCGTAGTGTCCGTAGGCACGCGCGTCGGGGCTATTTTCCCAGCATAATAGCTCGAAATATGAATTTGCATAGAAAAACAAGGGCAGCAGAAGGGAAAGGGATGGATGGTGAAGGGCCTTCCTTCGCCCAACGCGTCATCATCGGAGCTGCAAGGAGTTTTCTCCCTCTCGCGAACGTCGACTTTCACGGGCCAAAGTTAATGCGATACGTGTCCTAAGTAAGTACGACTCGGATTAGCATTTCCCGACGGCGGTGGCGGGCCGAGTGTCCCCGGGATTATCCGAAAACGGGAGCACCGCCCTCTTCGCTTTCTATACACCTTTTTCGTGTGTGCCGGAGGATGATTGCACGGTTTTGCATAAGATTTTCGGTGGCTCAATTGGTTTATCGTGTCGGTGTGTCTGTTATTTGAATATGTATATGCGAGTGATGCTTTCGAATTAGAGTTGTTGCTCACAATGTACGATTGTTTTCTTTTTATACGTATATCCTCTGCAGAGAATTCAATTTCCATGTTTTTAGGCACGATCACTACTTGAGAAAGCTTTATATTTCCACAATCTTGAATAATGTAATACCTCCCAAATTAACGTTTTATAACGAAAAAAATAGATTCGTGGTGGTTAAAACTTCGTTCGACTATTTTTCATTTCTATACTATATATTATTGAATAATGACGATACCTTAGCACAACTGTCTAGTCCAGCACTATAGTCTACAAATTTTCGTAATTTTTCGCACTCGCAAGGCAAATCAAATTTTTACGAAAAGAAAAGATAAGAAATTAACAAAAAGTGTCACTGTTCTTTTCGAAATCATATATTAGATATTTTTAACATATTCAATATATTAATTCTTATCTAATTTTCGCCTAGTTGAGATGGTATTTTCTAGTTATATAAAATCTGATAGTAAAAAATAAAAATATAAAGATTTTTCATTATATTGATAAATACATACGTGGACCTCTGCGTCTGTCATTGTAGTATCGTAGCAAAGGTTACGTTATCTCTCCCCCTTCCCCTCCTCTCCGCCGTATCAGCAGTCACTGCTATATATCAGCAGCTGCAGTTACATGCATACATCTTATATGTACAAGAGAGCGCTGTTCAAAGATTTGATGGAGAAAGAAACACATATATACATACATATATGTCGAATTTTTTTTATGAGGTACCACTTATGCTAACCATACGGATGTTTTTTAGGGACCTCGTATAAGTATTTTATGTCCGTGAAAACCAAATTTGGAAAGACCTATTTTTGCAAAGGGCTAAAATAGAATTGTTTCATGTTTTTTTCGCAAAACGTAGTATGTATCATTTTCTGTGAGGCGATGTATCACTCCGAAAAATCATAATACAATTATGGATGATTGGAAACCAGAAAAGGTACAATTAAATATAATATGTAACAAAAAATTATTTTTAAAAACCTGCATGTACTCCAAACTTTATTCATTTTCTGCAATAAATTAAGCCTAACTATATAGTACAAAATCCCTCATATTAAGAACTTCCGGTTTCCTTTCTTTGTGATTCAATTTTTTACGGGAATTCTATATTACCAAAAAATCTGAAAGTATTTAACAATGTACCTTTTCTGGTTTCCAATCACCCAAAATTGTATTATGATATTTCGGAGTAATACGTCGCCTAACAGAAAATGATACATATTACGTTTTGCGAAAAAAAACATGAAAATTTCTATTTTAGCCCTTTGCAAAAATAAACTTTCCAAATTTGGTGTTCACGGGCATAAAATACTTATACGAGGTCCCTAAAAGACATCCGTATGGTTAGCATAAGTGGTACCTCGTAAAAAAAAAAAGTTTCTTTAGCTCTTAAAAACCGATTTTTTATAGAATTCGACATATAAACATAACCATGTAAAGCTATGTAAGAAAGAGGGGCGCTTTACAAGAGAAAGAACGCTCTTACTAGAGAAAGAAAAACAGTGAAAAAGGTAAAGCGGTCAGAAAAAATCCTAATGTGCCCACAACTTTTATAAACTTTAGAATTAGATAAAACATGACAAATATTCTTTATCCAATATATTTTATGTAGAGTTAAAAGGTATAACGAGATATATAAAGGAAGTGGTGATGTCCTTCCGGTCTAGAATCACATTTTTGACTTATACTTGTCTTGATTACTGCGATAATGTTTATATAAATGGATGAATATGATACATTATAGGAAATTACTAAAAAAATCACAATCGTAATACAGAGCTAATTACGATTAATCTGTACGCTTCTTCCACCTAGACGTGCAACAAAAGAATTCCCATCGATACTCACTAGATTAACCCATCACGCGTTTCGACACGTCTTCACGCAAAAAAGCAGCACACCGCTACCGAGTATAAGCAAGTACCTAAGTGTACGGTCGCTGGTCGCGACCGCTGCCACTAAGAACGAATTAAAGTTTGAAAAAAAAATTCGCAACTACGTTCGCTGAGCGGCGTCGGTGGTTGATTATAAAACCCGTGCGATGCGCCGCTGATGGTCATCAAACTTCTGGTCGTAGCAGAGGTGCAACGCGTCGTGCGACTAACAACTTCCAGCGGCCGCGAGAGATTATTTATCCTCTTTCTGCTCTGCCGCCACGAAGTTGCCCGTAAGTTTCTTGAGATCCAATCTACGCGATGCAAGGCGAAACTTTGATTTTTCCGTCTTAAGCGCGCGGCCGTGCAATACATTTCGAGCTGCGCGTGTGGTACAAGTTAAAAGGGTGATATTATAACTGGAGTTGCACCGTAGTAGGGCTTCTTATTAAACCGCGGCTTATTGGCGTGGAAGTGGATAGGTTGGGCCTGATTTCATTTTGATAGTTTAGCGGAAGGATTGTACTTTTGTATTTGCATTCTAGTTTTTTGAAGGTATAAGAGCAAAAATTCTCTATCATTTCTCTGCAAAAAGAAACAAATTGAGGAGTAATCACTTTTACAATTAGTACGATTTTACAAAATATACTTTAAAGTTTGTATGTACGTGTATTCATATGTAAGAAGAAGTAAATTGTGCACATATTTAGAATATTTTCGTTTTCTGTTTCAGTGGATCTTTTACAAATGTTGGAGTTGAACGCTACAGTGTCATTCCCAGCTGCTTCTCTTCTTACTGTGATTTTGGCCCTTGTCGGTAAGTCCTCATTCTCTAACAAAACGTTATCAATAAAACATTGTTCGTCAACTTTCATCGATAAAAAAAAGTATAGATTACAAAATGCTCGCTACTATTATAACAAAAGTATAGACGTATACGAAAAGATCAACGGACGAATCATTCGGTCCGTCGTGAAAATACATCGGTTCCAATAACAGCACTATCATATCTCCCGTTCTGTTTACCACAGAAAGCTCGACAATTATAGTCTATCGGTCTCTATAATAGACTTGAGCGCCAGCAGCAAATGTGTAAAGACACATGGCGCGCTTGTATATATTATATACGCTGCGCCCTGTACTACCAGACGTATATAATCCGCTTTACGTCGCTGCAGCAGCTGTGGTAGTGGCGACGGCGGCGCAATGTCCCACACGTGGGATTCGTCGTTGAGTATAAAATTTCAAAGAGTTTTTTGTCCTGCAAGTTTTAGTGTTTCGGCTTTGAAAATTGATTTAAAAGGTGTTTTGATAGTTGAACGTATGGAATTATTCCTGTTGGTGTAATGTTAGATTTAGACTCTGTGGTTATTGAAAATGGTCGAGAATAAGTTCAAGTTTTTAGTACATAAAATACCCATTTGTATTCGTACGGGGAAATTGCCGGAGGTACTTCTCTATGCCAAATAATGAGACACGTGTCATAGAATTATTCTCAATGGGCTTTTTGTCCCCAGATTTAAGCTATTTTATGTCCTAAATGAACTATTATTGATTAAAATAGGGTTTCTTTCTTTAGTTATAACTTAACGAGTATTATGCATCTAGATTAAAAAATGTAATAATGGAGGGAGAAAAAGCTTTATTTTAAGCTTTGTTTGGTTAAAAAATGTTGATTTGTTAAAAAGTTATAGGTTAACAAAAATAGAGTAAGAAAATGACTGGAAATTTTTCATTTCTTAAAGCATTTCATTGGCGATATTTTAAGCGATCTTCTTACTCTATTTTCGATAACCTATAACTTTTTAACAAATCAACATTTATAACTAAAATACTCGTTAAGTTATAACTAAAGAAAGAAACCCTACTTTAATCAATAATAGTTCATTTGGGACATAAAATAGCTTAAATCTGAGAACAAAAGGCCTCTTTAGAATAATCCTGAGACACGTGTTTCATCATTTGGCATAAAGAAGTACATCCTGCAATTTCAGCTAAATCCAGGACCCACATCCCTGGTGTTCCCCTTGTCAGTGTAGTCTTACAAATCTTTATTTTCCGAGTGAAACACCGTTCCGAGTTGTTTATTTTCAATTTCTGTTTTTTTTTAAATATACAGTCGCGTAAAACACGCCACAATAAACGCCCGGTACACTTTTACATCCGAAACAACTAAAACTGAACGTCAAAGGCGAGAAATAAAAAAAAAGAGTCCGTGAAAGGGAGCCAATCGACTGTTCAATAATTGAAAACGCTCCACAAATCAGAGTCGAGTGCGTGCGCTTTTAATCGCATTGTTTCAATGTATTTAATAATCAAAGGCAAACGTCCAAGAGTGAATTAGAGTGCAGAAGCCGTGGATAAAGCGTTAAACGGAGAGTGAGAGAACGAAGAGCGCAAACGGGTTATGACTCCCCGGATTCGGGATTTCACATCAATTTCTAATGAAGGCGCAACAGTTGGCCCGCTCCGTTGGCGCATGCCAGCTTTTTATTCGACTCTCGGCGGGGTTGTACCGTGAATGGCACTGCCCCGAGATTTGGCCTCCGGGATTCCGCAGTAAGGAGTGAGTGAGTGAGTGAGTGAGTGAGTGAGTGAGTGAGAGAGAGAGAGAGAGAGAGAGAGAGAGAGAGAGAGAGAGAGAGAGAG
>JAYJLV010095563.1:0-12612 GCA_036873485.1 Torymus texanus | reverse complement strand
TAACAACCAAAGATGAAGAAGAGATAATTTAGTATGCACGTGGTTATATTTATGATATATGAATATTTTCTGTCTTATATGAGCTGTTTCTTCTCGCGTCATCCTTTTCTGAGAAGTTATTTAAGATCATCGAAACAATTTCCCATGATTAAGTGCAATAAAAATATTCATTAACAATATAAAACTTCTCAGGGTGTCACATCAATACTCCTGTTTGAAATTTTATAGTTAAAGCTTCTTACGTAAAATATATAAACTGATGACTCTTATTTTAAAAATTTAGAAGGCCTATATCGTATAGATACATATATGTATGTTTTGATTGCTTTCTAATAAATATTAAATTTTAGATTGAAGAAGAAAATAGATTTTGTATGGATTTTTTAAATTAAATATATAAAAAATGAAAAAATCCATATAACGAAACGACTGGCCGTACCATTTACCCTTTGAAAATTCGCTTTTCGCTAAAAATTTCTGTTAGCTGCTATAATAATGCGTATTTGATCTAAAAAAAAATTTTTACATTATACAAATGATTTTTCTATATTATACAAAAATTATTCTTCGACGAACACGTAGCACACGAGAATATTGCGAATTTATGTGACAGGCAGATCTCTTGTAATTTTTAAAAATTGATTGTTTACTATGTTAGAAGTTTTAGAAAAAGCGATTCTTGTTGTTTTATTATTGTAATAAAATGCAAACAGGAAATAATGACGTTTTTGCCTTTTCATTAACCTTCCAAAGTTGTTTTTTAATTTATAAAATTTAAATATAATAATTCATTAACGTATGTAAAAGAATAATTTAATGAAATAATTATTTAAAAGATCAAACCAGAACATGAGGATGTTGAATATGATTTTGAGAAATAGTGATTAGAGATTAGATTATTTTGATTGATAATATGTAGTGGTTCCCAATAAACAAGGGTTCAGTAAAAAATCTTGAATTCATTTTAAATTTCTTTATTTCATTAATATTGAACCAGATGTATTATGGAAAATTGAACGTCATTATAATCAAATCCAAAAAAAAATAATAAATTTAATTTCACATTAACTGAAATATTATCATGAATAACTTAAATTCAAGCAATTTGTTCATAACACTAATAAAAGAGTAAAAGAATGACAAAAAGCATACTTGCACAATCGTAGATACTGCAAAAAATTCCATTCTAATCAACTCGTATAACCGATAGTGAGTATTTTGTAATTCAAGAATTATTCACCTAAGATTCTTTTATTTTATTAATTTCAATTCTATTTTAATTACAATTATTGAACATTGAAAAAAAAAGTAAAAATACAACTAAAATAAAGAAAATAATAAATTAATATTGTTTTTGAAAAGCAATGCAAATACTGGTGGGGGGCACCAATATCACTATCTACGCTCCTGAAATATTTCAGCCGAGAAAGAGAGAGCTGCCGCTCGAACGTGTGACTATACAGTGTAGAGTACTGCTGTGCTACTTATTTGATCAGCTGTTTGTCTTTTCTGTTCTGTTTTACCTGTTTTCGAAGTCAAATTTTTAATAGAGTTGATAAAAACAATCGATCTACACCGCTGTGTAGCATTACGTCGACGATTGTGAATTATTTGTGACGAAAATTTGATAAATCCTAGGCGTTGGCCGAATGTTTACGGTCCAAGTTGATCTCTGCACTTCGAGCGCGAACCTCCGCCGTGAGATTGGAGCGCTACAATCGTTTATTGCGCTCGTGTCTATCATCATTGGGGCCCACTGCACGTGCTTTGTAAGATATAGTTAAAATTGGCAGTGTTGGAGAAGAGGTGAGGTTTTAAATAGTATAAGTACTATTTTTGTAACGTGAAAATGTGTAATTCAATAGGTTCGTCGAAATTGTTCATTGCCATTGTTTGCTTTACTAAGATTAGTTATTTGTTATTTTGTGAAAATTTTATTTTATTTTTTAATAAAAAGATATACAGTAGTACACGTTTGTATTCATATCTCTATCTTTTAAACTTTTTTTCTAATAGTAACATTTTCAAATGAGACAATTATTATACATTTAATTGAAAACAATTATAGCATATAACAACCTTTAGGTCGATGTACTCATCCATCTCGCGCAAGTGCTGTATGTTTAAAATAATTTATTATAACTTAGAAGAATAAAGTCTTTTGAAAGCCACGTGTAACTCTGAAGTTTTCTGTAAAGTCATGGAAAGCAGAAGTCCATTAAGACGTGGCTGTCAGCCAGGAAAGCGAAAAATATGCGTCACAGTCGTGGTCCTTGCTGTTATAATAGGATGTGTCCTTTTGGCATACACGGCTGTTGGAGATACACCAAAGGACACCGCTCTGAAGAAAGTCTTTATCGTAAGTTTCTCAAGACCACATCTTAATTTTTCTATAACTTACGCATTACTCGAAAAAAAGATGTCCTTAGGAACTTTCTGTTATACATTAGAAATGATTTACATGCATTTTTATATTTCAAAATCTGTAACTGGTACAAGAATTCATAGTTGTTGTTATATTTGTTCTGAACACAAAAAATAGTTCTAAATTTTAACACTACAATAATTATGATGTTTTGCATGCATAATATTACAGGTATTTCGACATGGCGATCGAAACCCAACCGAAACTTATGCCAATGATCCTTACTTACATTACGACTGGCCTGGCGGTTGGGGAGCTCTAACGAAGGTTTGTATAATGTCTCGCTGCGCTTCGATCTATTAAAATTCATAATAAAACAATAAAACCCCGCTTAAATAGAAAAAGAAACAATTCATTTAAAATGTTCCTCTTAAAGTCAACAACAATCCCCAAAACAACCATTCCAACCCACGATAAACTTGAAGAAAACTATTCGCTCCATAAACAATTTTTCGCGCATACTTTTATGCCTCCTCCCTTCCTCTATAAAACAAACTTTCAAAAATATCTCTCTCTTCGAAACTTCTGCACTTTCAAACAATGCGAAAACTTTCCTCGCTGCTGTTGCTGCGCAGAAGGGAATGCGGCAGCTGTACAAGCTGGGCCAGTGGGTCCACGGGGAATTCGGCTGGCTGACGGGTAACAAGTATGTAGCGTCCAGTACAATGGTGAACAGTAGCTACTCGGATCGTTGCATCGAGTCGACGCAGTCCTTCCTAGCAGGTCTCTTCCGGCAATCCGTCGACGAAGCTTTTGTTCCTGGTCTACCCTGGCGACCGATACCCGTTCATTATATGCCAAAGCCACTGGATCAGGTGTGTATACATATATAACTGGTGTATACGTTTAATCGCTCGGAGTTTTAGAGATCGAGGGTTAATATGGAGCGGTTCAAGAGGGGTAGAGATTAGGTATGGTGTACGGTGGTAATAATTTTACGGGGGAGTCGAAAGATTTATATTTCACAGGAAAGGAAGTTTCTTTCATTTTGATTCTTTTTTGGTGCGGGGAAAGAAAAGAGTTCAAAGCTTTCGTATTTTCATTTAAAAATTTGCGTTTTCTGTAAATTTTTCGTATGAAAAATAAAGAAATTGCTTCATTACAGCGATTTGTAGAATTGGTTTACGTCAATATTTATTCGCTTTTCTCATTTTAATTAAATGTGCATAGTACTTATATTATGTTGTCAAATATAATTAATTAAGAGTATTCAATTTTTCAAATGATAATTGAACGCAGTTCTAATTAAACTCCTTTTTGTTAAATTCACAGGTACACTTTGTATAAGTAAATATGAATGAACTATGTGACAAAGTTTTGCAAGAGAAGTTGTCTCTCATAACAAAGTTTCGATATTAGTGGAAAGATTCAATTCAAACTTAGCTTTCAAATAGTATATTCTGACAATAAAAGCCATTGACTATTTTATAAAATCAATAAATCGTTCGGTTATAAATAGTCAAGTCTTGATTTATTCGATTATTAATATTGAACAATATTTTAATAATTTATTGACTACGTTAATATGAATAAGACTCCAACTAAAATATTTACTCTATATCTTTTAAACTTCTTTTAATCGCTCATTACTCGTAAAAATTTATATATCGACAATACGAAATTCAAAAACTCTCCGACCTACAAAATCCATCATTTTTTTTTTAATTCACTATGCCTCATCCTCCGCTACGAAGATCTTGGTGGTCGGTAAATCTTGCCCGCGGCTGGCAGCGTCACTGAAGGAGTCATACGCGAACGAATCGCTGCGCTCCGATGCGGAACTGGAATCCTATTACCGAGAACTTAGCGACATCACAGGACAGCCGATGAGGACAATAACTGACGTCGAGTTCCTCTACAATACCCTGGAAATCGAGGTGAGCCTCTCGATTATGCTCTGCCTGCCAGGAATAGCAATGAGACACGTGCGCGCATGTCATTTTCGAGATTTCATTATATTCGCAGCGGCGAGTATTATATGAAATTTTTATGTTTTTTTTTGACGTCGGTGTCGTCATTGTCGTCGTTGTTGTTGTTGTTGGCAGGAATCGTATTATTTCTGGAAATAGTATTTTAAAATATACTATTTTTGTTCTGCGAATAAATGATGGAAAATGCAAAAATATATATGAGTAACGGAAAAAAGGTTTATGCCAATGTTTTACTTTTTACGTAGATTATAGAATGTATTTTTAGTATTGTGAATTTGAAATATTAAGAAAAATCGGTCATTGCAATACATATTCAAATCACTTATTCTACGTATAGTTTAAAAATATATGCGTATAATTAAATTTTCGTATAATGTATTTATCAATAATTTAAATTTTTTAATAGGTCATGAATGGACTAGAGTTGCCAGCAAAAATCAAGAAATTCTACAATGAAAAAATGCGTGAGTTCGCTGCTCGCAGTTACGCGCTGTTTACGAGTAACTTGTTACAGCGACGATTACGCGGAGGTACCCAAAATACTAAATTATCTTTATTTATTGTTATAGAAATTTTAAATTATAACGATGATAAATTACTTTAAGGACCGTTACTGAAGCATATTCTCGAGCAGATGCGAGACGGACCCGACAGCGTGAAAATGTACTTATACGGGACGCACGATGTCAATATAGTCAATACTTTACGAGCAATGGGATTCACCGATGAACTTTTCAAACTTGACCTGGGTGTTACTTTGATTTACGAACTACGAGTCGTCCAAGGCGGCCAGACACAAGAAGTTCGTGTAAGTATATTGTCAGAGGAGAATTCTATTTACTTGATAATGAATATATTTTAAATAAAAAAATTTAAGATACATTTTTATAAACAACAATATTTACTAAATAATAGTTATATAATATTGAATGTGTATATTTGATTAATTTTTATTAGGTTTCCATGCTGAACAATACAGACCAGACAGTCCCTCATCGATTAAACATTCCTGGATGCGGCGATTCATGTCTACTACCTGATTTATTCAATGTTTGGAGAGACGTTCTTCCAGGTGATTGGGATAAGGAGTGTCAACTGTAAATTTTTATTTATAAACAACTACAAGAAAAACAAAAACGCTTTGTTACTAACATCACAAAAATAATTGATAAGATAAGAAAATGATTTACTGAGTTAGATGCCAAATCATTTGAATTTTAGTGTAAAGATCAGAATTCATTCATTTTTATAGACAATAATTTTATCACTGTAAACATTCCATTTACTGATTAGCTTAATTATGTACAATAATAATTATCGACGGTAGAGAACAAATGTTAAGTTTTAGTAGAAATATAAATGATTAGAAAAATATGATTTATTATAATTACCATTGGATATTGTAGTAGAATAGAATTTTATATAATTAATAAATATTTATAATTTAATTCTTTTGTTTTTTATTTATGCGTGCAATCAGATAATCTCCAGTTTAATACCTAACCTTCCTGCGACAGCACGTCGGCTTATTCTATAGAATTTTCATGAGTTTCATATAATTATGTCAAGAGGTATATTTCGTA
Organism: Torymus texanus; assembly: GCA_036873485.1. Classification (NCBI taxonomy): domain Eukaryota; kingdom Metazoa; phylum Arthropoda; class Insecta; order Hymenoptera; family Torymidae; genus Torymus; species Torymus texanus. The sequence continues at coordinate 6,673 of JAYJLV010095563.1, read as the reverse complement.
TAATTTAAATATTTTTTATAAACTTATTTTACTGAAAAATTAATTTAATTTTCGTATTACGCATAGTTGATCCACGAAAAGTTTCAAAATCAAAGATCGAGATAAGTGACAAACGAAAAATTTTAAAAGACATTCAACAATGGATTATTTCTATTTGGAAATCCTTATCGAGTCGCGTAAAGAATACTTTTTCCGATCTGGATGTTACGCGAACATTAGAAATATTTGAATCTATCGTCACGTTGGACAGCGCCAGAGAGAAACACTTGAGATATTGCGAAAATGGATACCATCGTCCTCATAAATCTCACCATTTTGGCAATCGCTATCATCAACATCATAATCGCTTACATCAACCGCGAATCCACGGGAGGGAATTTTGCAAAGTTATACCAGAAAGACAATGCGCACCGCTTTGCAGGAAGAGAAAAAGCGTTTGTATAAATCAAAGAAATGATATATGCTGCTCTAAATACAAGAAATCGATTGAGAGCAATGTTCATCGTACATCAGGAGATATGAGTTGTAAGTGTATTCAATCGAAATATTTTCAACTAAAATTCCCACATAACCCACCTTTATTATTAATTCGTCAGCTCTAACATACTATAATAACTATTAACATCCTTACTAACCTCACTTTAATCAATTAATTAAAACCAACGACCTTAGCGAAACCGATCATTTCAATAAATCAAACTAAAACCCCCTGAATTCATCGACAATTTTTTAATAACCCATCGACCACGCGCTCATCAAAATTCAATCGTCTTTACCACCCACTAACTCTTAAACCCCGTTTCAATCTCGCACACCTCTCCCCCACCAGCGTAACCAATTACAACCACCGCAGTACCCCCATTACACGAGATCACCGCTACGTCACGCCACAACATTTACCACCACCCTTACACACATACATACACTCCCTCTATCTCAGTTGTCATCACCTCCCAATAATCGTTATACATTTCGCGCCGCGCAGGCGGCGAGCGTCGAGCGGTTAATTGCGAGGAGTTGCAGCAGCGACGCCGGCGCCCCATCATCATCGGCAACGAGCGCGCGACGCGGCCTCCTCAAGGTTTATGCAATAATCAATGCGTACCGGCGACGGCTGCTGCTCCTGCTTCTACTGCTGGCAATTGGATTCGTGGCTCGGTCTGTCTCGGTGGTGGCTACGGAAATGGTGTCTGGCGATGAAGAGTGGTCTATGGGTGTGATGTAAAAGTATATAGAAATGGAAAGAAGAGATATGGGTGAAGATGACAGCGGTGGAGTTTTGGTGATTGAAATGGTTTCGATTTATTTTCAGTGAAGTTCTTATCTTTTTTTGTTCATATATTTCGTACGAAAATACATGGTTTTTTACCCAAAACAAGATTGTAACAGATTGTCTTTTATAGTTTTATAATTAATTGTATTTGTGTAAATAACTTTAATGATATAGCCACTTAATATTAATTTTGTAAAAATTAATGTAACGGCCAATACGGTTTATTGGTGTATTCTCCAATACGTTTTAATATTCTTCATTCTCACAGATTTATTTAAAAAGAAAAAAAAACTACTTAGTCGTTGATGCACACCTTTGTTTTGGTTCGTGAAGTTATATTGACAAATTAAATACTTACAAATCAAGATATTAGAAAAACATAATTATTTTATTTTCACAAAATATAATTTTTTTTTTCCTCATCACGCGTGTCACGGAATTAGCTCCTATAATTTCTACATACAAAAAACACGTACAGAAAGTTTTTGGGATAAAAAAAATGTTAGGTATTGGTCACCAACTAAAATATATTCAAATTAAAATTTTTCAACTTGAGTACGATTGGTTTATTTATATAGTGATAATTCTCAAATTTTGGAGTATTCATATTGATATTATATACTTCATTTTAGTAAACTTTTACTATCTGGGCTTCAAAAAATCGTGAAAATCCTCATTAGGCGCTGGATCGTGTTTGAAGATTATACATAATATCACCTTACGAGCCTAAACGACCTCAATTAAATCGCACTTAGTAGTCAGCAGTTGCTCTTTGAACCTTTATTATTTTACCGCAATTATAGAAAAATAAAAGAGGAAGAAGATGCATTGTCAGTATGGAGAGGGACGCTAGCAGACGATTATCATTTGACAGATCAAATAGTGCGTGCATGTCGTGGACCCCAGCCTACATAATCCTTACGATTCTCCGGCAACGTAATTGCAGTCAGATTTTTAAACACTTAAAAACACATTATATATAACAGCTCTTTCCAAAAAAAACGTATATGTACCACTCAGTAATATTGACTAGATTCATCGGAAGGTCCGGACACTACATACTACTATTAAGGTATAATTACACTTTACATGCCAGAAAAATCAGCTATATTTAAGAATGTTTTGTACCGCCCCTATAAAAGATATCGATATCGTTCGTTTTAGGCTCAATAAAAATACTCTCAAAAGTATATAAGAAAACATTTTTTTTTATTTATTTTGTAGAATTTTGTATGCAAAATTGCAGAATCCTCGTAGTACTTCGAAAAAAATCTGTGTCGACTGCGTGAATGGATTTTTTTAGAGAAGAATTATCTGTAATACAAAAACCAAAGAGATTTAGGTTTAGTATGAGTGTGACTTTTATACCAAACTAGAATTATTAATTTTTATGCAAAAATATTTTAAGGTAAAAAAAAGTGGTAAAAATTAAAATTTTGACATAATTCTAGTTCTGACTATATTATCCATATATGTGACGAATATGTAGTAAAAAATTGTGAATTATCGGTAAAGCATTTTCTGAGAAATCTACAATGCAGAAAGAAAAAAAATGGTTTCGAGAAAACCGCATTTAAATTTTTTGTTGTTAAAAATTCATAGAAAGTTTCTTTAAATAATTCATTTTCTTCTATTCTTGCACCTCTTAGGCTCGCTCTGGCTTCTTGAGAAGCAGAAGAGTGGTTCGCTGTACGCATGCGCTCAACGTCACGCTTGCTGACGTGTTGTAAGGCTCTGGAACCGATTTTGAAGCTGATGACGTCCATTAAACCACAGAATGATTTTATCGCGTGTTCTTGTTATAAAAAGGAATGTTTATAAACGTAAAATAGTATTTAATAATTTTTAGTTAAGACAAACAATGGGAAATACGACGCGAGGTGAGAAAATTGTAATATGACCGTCATTTTGACGTAATTTAGTGAGTCATTTTTAAGAATATTGCATTATATAAATTATTGAACATTTTGTTTATTAAAAAAGCGATGATCCCGCATTCTTGGGAGTCACCATTAGTAAAGTTCTCTCCTACATCCCCCAAATGCAGTAACATCGTTAGCAACTTAATTTTCAATCTCAAGAGGTCGGAGACACCATATTATTAAAGTTCGCTTGTGCGTCCCATTAACAAATGACATAACATCGACATACCTGAGGTATAATTTATATTCTTTCTCCCATTTGGGGTCCCAAACAATAGGGTCCAACGCCAATGGTATACGGCTTCTCACTTTCTATTTGTGCTACGGAGGACCTATATTACCTGACATAGACCGGCCTGCATATATAAAGGACTCCCTGAGCCTATAGATGAACTCAGTCAGAGGACAGACTTTGTAGCCTACTCTTCATCTTTGAATCTTTCTCGACTTTTTGTAATTATAAAGAAAAAGATGACGCAGTTACTATCGGAAGTATGGAGAGCGACACTATCGAGGGACTATACCTTGGCGGATCAACTAGTGCGTGATGGGGCGGACGTGTGTGAGCCGATCGGCGACGGAAATAATAATTGGGACCCTAAGTTAACTCTGCTACACTACGCAGCGATGTCAGGTGTAGCTGAACGCGTGCGTCTATTGATAGAACACGGTGCGAAATGCGAAGTGCCCGATAAAATAAATTATAATACACCGCTGCACTATGCTATTAAGAGAAAACACGACAACGCTGAAGTCATCGAAATACTCATCGATGGGGGGTGCCGCGTGGATTCGCGAAATAGGTTCAATTACACGCCACTCCATGAGGCGGTGAAGCGGAACTGTTTTAACTGCGCGCGAGTGTTCATAGACAGAGGAGCGTGTATTAATTCGGTAGACGATAATGATAAAAGCATACTACATCATGCAGTGGCCCATGACGACGCAAGAATAGTCGAGCTGCTGATGCGTCCTGGAATCGATATAGATTATGCCGACAAGTCTGAAAGGACGGCACTATGGTTTGCGGTGACCTATGGCAAGAAACACATTGTAAGTACAGTTTTTAACATTATTCAAGTATTTTTCAATTTAATGTAGCTTAGCTTTGTTAAATGACAAACATTTCGTTTTTCAGATTCAGATTCTATTCGATAACGGTGCAGACGTTAATAAAAAAGTAATCCGTGATCTATTCACCGGGTATATCGAGGAGTTGTTGCGCGACCAGGATTTTCGACGTCGTCTGCTAGACCGAGGTAATCGTGAAAACGGAAGAACAGTACGCAATGAGGCTGCGCCGTATAATATCTTCTTAAATAGGCCCGCAGAGAGTATAGCTTTATTACTCGAGTATGGAGCACACGTGAATCGAGTATCGTGCACGTATGGAATAAACTTGCGCAGTCGCAGTGGTAGTAAGACGATCCTCGATCTGTTAATGCAACCACCAGTAGACGACATAATCAAAGTCTTCATCAAAGAAGTTGTGAAACAGAAGGCATTAGGGCAACCCATCTATACGGAGTATGAACAATTGATTCAATCATACGATAAATTTTTGAAGTTCTACGAGGAATGCTGTAATGAGATGGATCAAATAAAAAATCAGAGGATCGAAACTGGAGACAGCACTACAACGTACCTTCAAATATTCTCGAAGAATGAAGAGGTACTTGCGACGCTATTAAGAAATCAAAAGATCGCCGCTGCGTTCGAGGAGAACATAACATCGTTTAAATTGTATGGTGAATGCCTCGTCAAGAAGTTCACAAAGGCTAAACAACGCTTAAACGTCCTGATGTATGCCGAAGGTCACCTGGTCAAGATATTCAAGGAAGTCTTACCAGTGCCGATCATAGAGAAGATAGCAACTTATATCAAGTATGGTGATATCGTTTCCGATGTCTAAACACGAAAAATGTAATATAAGAAGATTGTCTGCAGTAAACATGATGTAGGGCCTGTTTAGACAATATTTTTTAAACTAAGAAGATTAGTATAGTTAGTTAGTAAAAAAAATATTATGGTTGCGAATGAGTGATTGCAATTATTTGTCAAATTATTTTTTAATAATCAAAGAAAATGTCAAAATATATTGTGTACTTTTAAAACGTAATAAATTAAAGTATAATTAAAATACTACATTTTCTTCTATTTCGAAATCCATCTCTAGTATATTGTTAAATTTCCTTTTTACGCTATTTTGGTATACCCATAACTTTCGAAAAAAATCACGGTTTTTAACGAACTAGAACTTTAATAAAAGTGAAATTTGTATATGTATATTCGACCTTAAGATAAATCAGGTTAGAAATAAAATTTCGAAAACAATATTTAATTTAGAAAGTTGGGAAATATAAATGGAAAAATGCTAAATAAATGTGAGTAGTTTCGTCCGAAACTGACTTCTAGGTTTATTAGTACGGTCATAGGATCAGATATGGTCTAAGGTCCTATGTGCTCCCAAAGACCCCCTCCCCTACATTCCCAGTATTACGCTACCAACCTTCTCTTCATTGCTCCCACTTACTTCAGCTTCGAGTCAAAAGTGATTCTCAGGTATTTTACCTGTTTTGAAATTGTCAGGTACTCTCGAAACAACCGAATTTCCTCCAGCGACTTTACTTTATATCTTCCTGTGAATTGGACTAGCACCATTCCTCTATCAGCTCCATTATTACTGTTTCATCACCCGCCGTCATCAGAATCAGCAGATCGCCCGCGTAAAGCTATAGGTATACGTTCAACGTTCGTAAAGGCACGTCTAAGGCCGCATAGCCCAGAAAGACGGAGAGCGGACACCTTCCCCTACAGGCATACTTTATTTACGTATATTACCGACTTACGCAACCCCCATCCCGCCACGACCCTTCGTCAACGCAGCAGTCCCCATATCCATCTTACCATGGTGCCAGAAGCCCATTGTACCTTTTTTCGTCCCTGTTTATATACTCTTCGTGGTTGTAAAGTTGAGAGCCTTTTAGGAATGCTGCCCAGGCCATCTTCCTATTCCTCTCCCCCCTCTGCTTATGTGCTTTGTTACCGCGTGCAGTACAGAGTCTACCGAATTAGCCCCTCCCCTGCCCTCTCGTGTGCGTTTTTCGTGGGGTGCAGCTTCTCTACTAGAAGTCCCTCTCTGATCAAGCGTTCTACCAGCTTGTTCAAGGCCTTCATAATAAACGATGTGCGACTGATCGGTGCAGATAATCCTTTGCTACCACGTTGTATATATGCCTTCCCCGTTTAGGTGAAAATATGATTCTTGTCACCCTTCGAAAGAAGGGTATGTGATTTCACTTAATGTAGGCCTCATAAATGACGGTGAGGGGACCCAGAAACTCATCCAATCCGCGCTATAAAAAAGCCGGAAAAATCCTGCCTCGAATTGTTCCCCCGGTAAAAAGTTTAGCTAAAAAAAATAGCTGTAAGTAATAGGTGAAAAATATAACTGTAATGCATGGATTTCCAGCTGTTT
>JAYJLV010095552.1:0-12613 GCA_036873485.1 Torymus texanus | reverse complement strand
AAAAAAAGACGGCTCGCGATATCACGAAACGCGCATACGTATATATATATATATATATATATATATATATATACACACACACACACACACACACACACACACACACACATTTCGGAAGACCGTATTTGTCGCTTTTGCAAAAGGCTCGTTAACGCCAAACCGAGTGGTGAGAGACTTAACGTCCCGCGGGACACGAGCATAAGCATATATACGTATGTATATCCTCGATATCCCGTCTGTCGGAAACGCCATTATATTTTACATCGACGCGCTCTTAATAAAGCGCCTGGCGCTGACTTGGCGGGACGTTAATGGGTGGCGCGAGCAAGCATACGAACGCGGGGGTGGGACATGGAAAGAGGAACGTTATTATCTGATTATTGCACGTCGGGATAATGGGACTGCGCGACTATAAATTCGGGCACGCTCGGTAAAGTGACGATGCTATTAGATGTCTTATTAGTTTGCGCTGATCTTTCATTCTGTGTGGGTGTTTAGCTATATAGGCGTATATATGTCTTATATTGCGGTGCTTCAGTTGTGAAAAGTTTCTGGTTTATAGGGGACGATTAAATATGTATATATATTTCATGTAATATACAACCGGATGACGTGAAAAGTGGAACTTCGTTTTATTATACTCGGATGTATCGTGAACGACGTGTTTTAATAATTTCTTTCTTTTTCTTTTAAGATTATATAAATATAATCAAAGTGACAACTTATTAATTTTTTACCAACCCACGTGAAATTACGTTCATTTTTACTGGACTGTATATTAAATTTGACGTGGCGATATATGTGCGCGTAACATTTAATTTTTAAGAAATAAATAATTTTTTACAAGCTGTAAACGTAAACATTTCACAACAATAAAACACGTACTTTCGCGATGCAGCGTTATACTTTCAAGTGGCCGTACTGGCAACGAAAAAGAGCGAGAAAGAAAGAGCACGCACGCACACGCAGAAACACGGGCAGAGCCAAAACGGTCTCCCCCTCGCGCTTTTTGAAATCGTAAAAGGGTATCGGCCGACGCCGACGACGACGCGGCGATATAAATTTTTAATGAGACACTTGTATGCGCGAGTCACTCGTGCGCCTGAGCGAGGGAGAGAATAACGATGATGTAAACAGCTCGTTAGTCGTAGGAAAAAAAAGTGGCGGGGGAGTTTCGCTTTCTTTTGTCAATCGGTACAATTAATTATCCTGGCCTGTGGAGTTGAGAGTACATGCAGCGAGAGGAGGAAAATGCATACGAATGAGAATCAGAGGGAGAGAGAGAAATGTTTGAACGCTAATGAGATGGAGGTGAACACGTTTGTACGCCGGAAAAATTGATTTGCCTTCGGTTAACTAACTACTTTGCTGATCAAAAAGTATTTATTGGCTAGCAATTTTGATTTTAAGTATAGGTATGTGTCTAATTTCAGAAATGGATTGTATGCGAAAATTAATGGTAAACGGTAATAGCTGATGGGATTAATTGTTCATTTTTAAAAATAGTGCGAATATCTTGACTTTGCTTTTAGAAAATTAATATTATGAAATAAATAGTTTAGGTGTCAAGACTATACTAGACCTAGTTCCAAATTTACGAATTATATCTTAAATCAAGGATATTATTGATGACAATTTTTATTTTGAATGAAGTTAATATTTTATCTTGATTTTTTGCTAATTAATAATAAGAAGTATTACGATATATAAGCAATATGCAGACCGTTTAAAATATAATCTGGGGTCCAAATCCGTTCCATCAATCATATTAGTACCGAATTTCGTAACGCTTTGTGGATTTATTATTTTTTTAACTTTATAATATTCTAAAATGAAATCTTAATATTGTTTATTATTTCTAAAATAATTTCAAAAAAGATGAAAAAGCCGGACACGAAATATATATGATTGCTGAGATATATGCGGTATGTTTGTCATGCGTTCATCGACCAAAAATGCGAGGACAAAAGAAGCTCAACAAAATCAGCATTCTGTTGGTATGTGCGAAATTTCTCTCACACTTGTGATCATAAAATAAAAAGCTGACGACAGATTTATAAGAACGTACAACCGATTTTATCGAAATTTAAATGTTCGCACTATTGGTTATTATTATCAATTCGGAGTAGTTTATTATTCAACATTTTCTACGTAGATTGCAACATATATTAAATTTTATGAATAAGTTAACATTTAAAATAAATAATTCCTACATTATTTGGGTAAACAAATACCCTCCGTAAGATTATTCTTAATTTAGATACTATTTTAGATAGATACAACAAAATATCTACAAACAGAGCATAATACTAAAAATATAATTCTATCCTTGATCCAGACTTATGTGTGTATGTATTACATCACTATAACGAATACGAAAATGGAAGCGAATAGGCACAGCTGTGTGCTAAGTGAAGATAAGCAGATTCACGTCTTCGATACTACGACGTAATGCGGGAGAAAAATATAGGGACTATACTAGATGATGTAGATTCATCTATCGATCATCTTATGATGACGTCCTACCCAAATGTTACAGACTCTTTTTTTTGTAAGAATGACAACCGTCTTATAAATCTTTTAAATTATTATTTTCTCATGTATTAAATACAATATCTTTACATATAACACAAATTACTAAAAAGGCTACCTCAAGATAACTCCCTCTCAAAATATCATTGTATTATAAAACACGCATTATTATTAGTACATTTCACATTGAAACAAAAAATAAAATTAGTTCAACAACAACAACACTTGCATAATTTTCACGCATGCATGATCACGCGCATTCCAAAACAAACACATCAACACGTACAAACATGAAATTGTTTACACAAAAAAACAATTAACTCTGTCGATAAACTAAACAACAAAAAATCAACAACACCGAGTCCTTCAGACCTCGTCTTGTAAGCGAAGGCTCGCATATATTATTATTCTTTAAATTCTTCAAGACTGTGCACACCGCATTATTTACCTAACGATAAGCTCGAAAAGCTCCAATTGTTCGAAGACCTTGCAGTAGAGGTGCAGCACCCTGACACAAGCCCACTTCATACCGGGCCATGGCGCTAGACTGAGATCCAGGCCGTCTTCCAGTGGACACTTGCCGATCGAGAAGCCACGTTTCAGCTCCGCGCCCGATATCGTCGGGAATCTGTTATTACCACGCGTCACGTGGTTGCACATTAGAAAGCTTTAGTTTTAGGTCTCGTACCTTTTTTTTAAGACGGTGTGGGTGGTTATAAACGGCGGAGTATACGAAGTTTGTGGAATTGATCGGATAAGAACTGTGGCAAATTACGTTAAATCTTTGCTAACCGAGGAAACCAAGTCACTCGTTAAATATTGGCTTATCAAAGTCGTCTCTCGAATAATTAAAAAATGATTCAACGTCAACTCTTTAAACATATAGACTAATCTCAATTCCACTGTAGGCTAAATCGTAATAAAAGCTGTCTCTAATTAATGTACTAATATTTACGTAAGTGATTCATGATATAAGATGAAATAACCAATTATCAACAATCATCATATTACTGTTATCCAATTATATTACGCTTAATCTTCTCTCAACACATGGAGCTTCCCACAGAAATACACCTCCAGCCCATCGATCTCTCAGCATTATTAATTCGCTATCATCGTTACTATCAATTTTCCAAGTCCACTTGACCCAAGCACCCACGCCCTATAACTCACAATTCCACAAAATCAATTCCTCCTGCCCGTTTTCATCACCCACCCTTATCCTATATCTATATCCACTATCTCCAACTACACGATAGCGCTTCTTTCGTTCCATCGCTGACCTGTTTTTCCTGTCCAACATGGGGTTCCTTCGCCTTTGAGCATCCGCGCCTGTCGACACCAGGCCCCGTTTGATTTCTGCACCGGACAATGTAGGATACCTTTCCCTTCTATCCAGTGACGCCGTCTTCCTATAGAAGTCCTTTTCTGACATGGATGGACAACGAATCCTCATGCTACCTGTGTCCCGTGAAGGTGGACTGGTAGCCGTTTTAGGCTCGGGTATACGTACACGTATACCCTGGGGTTCAGCACCAGGTACAGGTACACAGGAGACCCGTACCTCCATCTTGGGTGGTGGGCCATCCTGGCCACCTGCACCAGGACCCTTGGGGCTCATCTTTGAGCTGCCGAGGAGGCTGTGCGTCGTGTGACGCCTATGCAGCTTCCCGTTCAGGCTGGTGGCTGGCGAAGCAGAGCAGCCCTGCTCTGACTAGCTGCTATAGGGAAGGGAAACCCGTCAGACGTTGCGTTTTCGTGGGTAAAAGTGGTTGAGAGAACAGTTTTTATAGAGATAGTATTAAAATTGATCAAATACTCTGATTGGAATTAAGAGTGATAGGTTCAAGTGTTGTTTAAATAAAGAAGGAAGATTGTTTTTGACATGTCAATTAATATTTTGATAAAACGCTGCCATAAAATTGCTAATATTTGACTTTGGAAATACATAGATTTTTACGTAAATTAAATTAATAAAATCGTTCTCTCAATTCGTAATCAATCTTTATAATATACTTAAAAATCTTCAATAAATATTTATTTACAAATAAAGTTAACAATTACCGATTAAATCAAGAAAAAATGGTACTAATATTATAAAGACTTTTACAAAACAGAATAAAATGAGATTTTTTTATCACTCCACCTTAAAATGAATAATAGATTGTAGCTTCTTTTTTCATATCGTTGTCGATGATCGTTTTATAATCGTTCGTCGTTTTATTAGTTCGTGTTTCATTTTTTATTTATTTCACTATAACATTTTTAATGTCTGATCTCCTCTTTAAATTTGCGATGTTCCACAGCGTTCTGACCATTTTGTTTTTTTCTGGATTGTCTATTAATGTTTGTCATTGGGAATTCACTAATGATTAATTTCACTACGTAATTTATATAAATAATGTTTAAAATTTAATATCACATTGTTCACTATTTAATAAAGGTATTTTATCTTTCACATTTCTTGAGATACTGCGGATTAGCACAACTTCTGGTTCGCTGTTGAACAAGCAATAATTTCATGAAAATATTAATACATTGAAAATTTTTTTCTTTGCGGTTCACACTATAGTAATTATAACATTAATAAAATATCGACTAAATATCATGGCTTTCTTTTGTATGAAAAAGACAAAATAAAAATACGTATGTAAGAAAAACGCGGCTACCGTGCTATAAAAGTTTAGAAACTGAATCCGTCATCAATAAAATTTAAGTGCATTGTTGACGTGAGATTGTCTAGATAAACCTCGCATAAGTATGATAACAAAAAAGATCATTTATTTTTAATACATATATCCCATACACAGTAAAATTTTATTAGACTATAATCCCTTTAGAGTGGAACCAATATTTTTAAGATTTCTCGTGATGTATTATAACTCTTTCTTTGTTTCTAAATGATTGACTTCATTTTCAAGTGAGTATGCACTTTGAAGAAATCATATATGGCCAAAAGTGAATTATAATTGAAAATAATTTTTGAGGAACTTTTCAAGTACCACTGCTTGCAATTTGAATCTAATACATAACCGGATTATATAATTAGTGCAGACATTTCTTTTACACATATCTATTGCTATAGTTTATTATCTAAGATAGCTTTAGCAAGTAATTTATATAAAATACCACTATTACAGCATGGTTGATCTTCACAAGTTATAATGGCATTTACGTGAATCGTGGTATTTCACTAAAATACATCCATAGGATCAAACTTTCAAAAGTGCTGAGATAAACTCCATAAACTGGATTTAAAACTGACATTGATATCTCAAAATAACTTTCAGCATTATATGCGTATTTTTCAAAACCGTTTATAGCTAGGAATTTCTTATCGAACCAAGCGAACCATAACACTTAAAAATATTAACTATATAAAGAAAAAAAAACCACTTTATTTTCCTACAAAGCATCATTAGCAAACGAGAAAAGTATATAAAATACGTAGTTCCCTATTTTTAATCCCCTGAAAATCATTCCTTCCGCGCAAGAAAATTCCGCACCCTCCGCTTACCACCGAAACCTTCAACCAATTTACCCACGTCCACACCTATTTCTCTCTCTCCCCCCTACATTACTTTCTCCCATCAAAGTCACCCTCCCACACATTCTCGAGGTATATTATCTTGCACATGTGCAGTGCACCACCTCCACTTCGCATCGCGCGCTCTCTCCTATCTTATCCCACGACTCGCATAGGTAAAAGCTCTGATATTGACATTGGCGGCGATCCGCTGCTCTTTGCCTTATTGACAAGTGCTACCCGGCGAGGTCTGCACGTTGTGGCTATTAATTAGATAAATGCCGTTCACAGTGGGGGAAGAAGGAGAAGAAGCGCTTGCGATGCGCGTGTATAGTGTAGTATAATATACGCGCAACGGCTACAAATGCTCACCGTTCGAAATAGCCGGCACGTGCAGTTCGGAGCGCAATTTCGAGTTATGCTATTCTTACGTTAGGGAAGAGAGAGAGAGAGAGAGAGAGAGAGAGAGAGAGAGAGAGTAAGATGCGGCGCACGGGGCATTTCCGTTTTTGGGGTTTGTAGGGAGAGGGAGAGAATAAGGTAAGAGTTTTCGAGGAGATGGTAGTGCACGCGTATAACAGAGTGAATGGTTATAATTGGAATACGATTTCGATGTAGAGCTTAACGTGTTTATCCATCATGTAATATTCAATAATATTACTTTGTTTAACGTATTTGGAGTTTCATTTCAGGATAAAAAGTTAACAGTACACAGTATTTAAAGTATCACTAAAATTGATATTTTCCTTAGAATAATAAAATAATTTAAAAATTTCACTTTATCAACTTCAAAGTTATTTTTTTATCTGCAAAACTTACATTTTACTATCGGTTAAATAAAAATTTTCTCAGTTCAAAAGCATGAACTTTAACCTCGAACATATCTAAAAATATACTCGCTAAGAAATTAAAATGAAAAAGTATATATGCTTCAAAGAGCTGGCATAGTGTAGGTCGATGCACAGATGTGCAAGTACGTGTTGGAAGGTTGCTCAAGTAAAGATTAAATTCTTATACGAATTAAGATTACTAAGAATTTCCAAGAAATGATATTTCACTTGTTGCAAATTCATAAAAAGTTTCTCGAACGAAAAAACGTTAAACTAAATACAAAGGAATCAGCTGTAAAAATTAGCGTTTCGTCATTCAAGAACTTATAATAAAATTTAAAAATATTATGAAAAATCTTGATATAATCAAAAGTACATTTTACTCAGAAATTGATCTTCTTAATACCGGAAATCAAGCTAAAAATTTCATGTAAACACATATTGTGAACACACCTTTGATGTCCGAATGTAATCAAAAATGTTGTTATCCGGTCACAGATCTTTTGGCTGATTCACACGTTCATTTAAAATCACAGAAGTTTGTGTTATTAACATAGTGATACTTTGAATTAAACGATTTACATAACGCATTTTTAAATCTTCATAGTCAAACTTAAGATGCAATAAAACCATTTGAAAAGATTTTAACACAAGATAAATTCTTCTGATAATAATCATTATTTACGGTTTCATTGTTTGGAATTTCGAAAAAAAAAGTTATAAGGTGTTTTAAAGAATGTGTCATGGTTAAAAAAAATTCAATACTAAATCAATAACTCATTAAAAGTGAAAATAAACAAAAATGAATAAATGTAAAAATTGAACCATCTTAAATCGTTTAAAACAAGTCCACTGTTTTCCAAATAAATATTCATATCGCTATCTTAACGCTTTCTGTATCTTTTTCATGTATAAAAAGAATTAAGATTATTTTAAAAATAATAAATTCTGAATAAACAAACCGCTTTCAAGACACTTTAGAAATTCAAATTTGAAAATATCTGAACAAAATCATCACAATACCAACTACGTTAATAATTTTTTAACAAAATTTTTTTCTATTAATAATATAACAAAGTGACATGAGGATATTGACACTGCGAATTAAAATTACAAACTTTAATGTAACGTCTAGATAATGAATAATTCTTTTTTAAACATCGAATGGAGGTTATGTATCTGAATACAAACTGCAAGCTACGCAGAGATAAGTTTTCCGCGTACACAACGTCGTACTATGGAGTACGGTTTTCAAAGTACAGGCTTTGAAATATACGCAATGAACCGGCAATTATGCTACTCGTTACGTATGAGTAAGCTGAGATAATTATAACATTAGCTATTCCAACTGAGGCAGAAAAAAAACATGCAATTGGATTGTTTATTAATCTTTTATAACTCACTATGTTCACTTTTTGACCATAAAACGAACAATGTATCTATACCTCTACAAAAACATCACTATAACCATTATACGTTCGATTTCCTCCAAAGAACTGCACACTCACATTCCCAAACAAAAACCAAAACCATCGTTTCTCAACGCCTTCTCTCACATCCAACCACTACCAAAAAAGAAAAGACCCACAAATTGTCCTAAATCACTCGTTCGTCACCTTATCACTTCTCACACTCACTGTCAAGGCCGTGAGCTTGCAAGCACACATAAACGCGTGCTACACAACACAGAGACGCGCGTGGACTTGCATCCGCAAAAGAAGCGCACTTCAAACTGGCGCCATACGCGAGGGTTCGCCGCTCCGTAGGTGCGACCGCGCGCGCGCGCGCACGCTCGGAGACGAGGTATACACACGCGCAGGCGCGAACAAGACGCGAAGCTCTCTCACTCTTTCGCCTGTGTATGTATATGTATACGCTCTGCGGGAGACGAGCGAGTAAAGCTTTCTTCTTTGTTGTTCCGTTGTGGTTTGGAGAGAAAGATGAGGAAAGTCTCAGAGGTGACTTGATCTTGATGGATAGGAGTTTTTCGGAGTGTGTCTGTCTCTGTCGGAGGAGTGAAAATGAAGTTGCGAAGAGATGTTAATTTGTTTTGGAAGATATTCTATTGTCGTGCTTTGAGCTTGAGCTTGTTTCGAAATTTACTTTGCACGGTAAGACTGTATGTATGTGTTTATGTAAGTTAAAAGACGAATGTTTAATAAATTGGTATAAACAATAGAAGTTGTAGAATTTGTTGTGTAACGGATATTTGTGGAACGGTTTTAATTACATGTTGAATATTGCTGGATTCGTAAAGTGCGTTGTTCTTTAACACGACGAGGCCAATAAGTAGCTATAGAACTATATAGTAAAAATAAAGTGATTAAAATGAAATATATTAAGAGATGTTTTTATTTTTAGACCTAGATTAACGGATTTTTTATTTTTGGGAAAAAAAAAATTAATTTGCTGTCATTTTGAAAAATGTTCTTATTCTTTGGATTACGGTTGTCACGTGTACGATAGTATAACGCAATATATATATATATATATATATAAATAAAAAATCGACTATATGTTTGGTGCTAATCATTGCAGGTATCGTTGAAACGTGAACGACGCAGAATATAGAGGAACAATAAGTGTTTACACCTTAACGTAAAAATTGCAACTAGTGTGGTAATCAACGTGAAATAGAACCATATGTTTCGTCAACCTCGAAAAGTATTACGCTGCATCGCTGATAACGTTATCAACGGCCAGAAATTTTATCAGAGATAAATTCACGACACTTCGCGATTGCGTACCTGCGAAAGCAATTTAGGTACTCGAAACACTCGATATGACGAATCTCTCTTTATAATTCCACTACTACCTCATTTTTTGTTTTCAAATCACTTTTATTTATACATTATATCTATATAAAAACAATGAAACAAAGCAATTTAAAAAAATACAATTCTCCTACATCACTGTACTGCAAACAATGCGAATTCTGAATCACCAACAGCGACGCCTTCCACGTCGCGATCAGTATTCGCGATCAATTACCCGTTGGAATGAGATTCATAATTAATGGTCTACACTGGAATGAATCTGACTGGTGCGTCGAAGCGGTAAAAGAGAAGAATTGCGTGCGCGTGTGTTGTTGATGGAAGTCGAAAAGATTGGCTACGGGTACGAGGGAAAGAAAGAAAGAGAGAGAGACAAAGTTGACAGAATTTTGGCAGCCGTGTTACGCCCGAACGAGCGAGAGACGATCGTTCGCCGTCGGTCTATTCGAGTTTGTACCAACGTCACGTACGGACGTAAAACTCACACGCGCATGCTTGCCTCAACAGGTTATCTCGTCTTTCTCCCTCTCTCTCTCTATCTCCGCTCGAATCTCAGTCTCTTCTTTATCATATACCGTTTCCTTTGTACACAGTATTCTCATTCAGACTGACTTTTCGAGTTTATTTTCGCCGGCATTTTTACATTTGGTTCAACCTGAAAAATGTTCTTTTGATATTTCAGCTTCGATGTCGTATTCGGCGTTTCATAACGTCACTCTTTAATAGAAGAATTATGAGCATAATAATTGCGAGTGCACGAATAAACTACTTTCAGATTTTCGCGGGCTTGTGTAAACAGATATAAAGGTAACAGAAATATATATATATATATATATATGCGTTTAGAAACATTGCAAAATTGCACTAAACGTTTATGGCTACTTTTCGGTGTTTATGAACCAGACATTTCGACAGCTTTGAAGCTCTGGTTGAAACCTCAATGTTTACAGGAAAAATTTCCAACCTAGAGTACATATAAAAAGTTTCGAAAATTAAAAACACCCTTCCCCAAGTTATAAGTATAGTAACAGATTTATATTTTTTATAAAATTTTTATAAATAGAACATACATATATTCTCATTTATATTTGTTTCTTAAAGAAAAATTTCCACTATATAAAAAGTTTTCGTAATGAAAATATTTTCAAAATAAAAGTCATAATTATGAAAATCTGCATCATTAACTGTTTAATATATCACCTGTCAACCCTATACCATTGCTTCACACCCATAATAAGCTCTTCCAAAAATAAAAAAAGAAAATCATATATAATCTATTTCGACCCTAATAACCAATAAAAATTATTACCTCCGTCATCGATAAACCAAACACTATCGAGTCTCGATCATTTAAACCCAACCCCCCGAACTCTCCAGGCGTACTACTCACCTTGGCAATGACTTGCCTCGGCCTCTCAGTCGCGTATATTTTCGAATCTCTCTCTCTGGCGCGCGGGTGCGAAGCTAATAACTTCCAAGCGCCTCGGCCTTGTCACTCACGTCTTTCTCATACGACGGAATTCCGGAGGAGGTCGTCGCGTCTCCCGTCCGCTTGATTTTCGTCGTCTCGCGCAAACATTTTCGTCCATTATCGAGAGACTGTGCAAACGCATGTTTTTCTTTTTATTTTTTTTTCAGAGAAAGAGAAAGAGAGAGAAAGGTACAAGACATTTTTTTTATACAACACCAGCTGTGTTGGTGTTTAATGGCTCGCGTACCCGTGGAGCAGTATTATTTTTGTTTAAGGAGTGAGATTATTGGTTCATTGAGCTATTGTCGAGCGGAAGCACGGGGGTATATAATGATGTAATGGGTTTGAATCGCTCGTGGGAGAACGATTGCGAGAGTGAATGACCTGCAGACGCTCGCACTATTACTCGCGCGAACTAATTTCGGGAAGTGCTTATGGTGGTTCTATTGTATATTTTTTATATATTATATGTATATATATGCGATTCGAAAAATTCTCAGCAGTAATTTCGTAGATGTGCTGTTTACAGTGAAGAGAAGCTTTGAGGAATGTAATTAAGAGTCACGCGATGTGAAGACTCTTGGATTTGACAGATTTTATGATTACAGAGCACGTTGACACAAGAATAAACAGTATTATTTAATAGTAAAGTCAAAAGTATACTTTTGCAACAAATACGTCAATGCATTAGTCACCTATAAAAAGAAATATAACAAATACTACCAAAATTACAAACTTATATATTCCCGCGTCTATTCCCTCGAGGATTAAAAGCTCAGACTCGCACCTCCCGAAAACAAAAGGAGAAAATGATTTGAGTCAACATTTCGCGCGAACGCGTCGATGCGCCCATTTACTTCGTGCTCACACATTTTTCTTAGCCGATGATTCATCGGTACGATTATACCTATACGTATACGTGTGAGTGCTGTCCTCGCGTGGTCTTTGCTGATGACGCGAGGAAACGCGTGTGTCCATCGCCATATAGACGGCCGGATTCTCTTTTTTTTTTCTCGCACTTCTCCTGACGCAGCTCATTTTCTAATAGATGAGAAAACGTGTGTCGACCATTTCGCAATAAGAAAGAGCACGAAAACGTCGTCGTTTGTTTTATATTATATGAGGTGTCCGTATGATTGCCGAGTATAAGATAATATTTGGAAGTTATTGAGAGCGAGGATGATTTAGTTTCCTTTTTCAATATTATTTGAATTTATGATGATCGTTAGAATATGGTAGCTGAAATTTGATTTATGTGTGTTTTCTGAATAAAGTGTAATGCTGAATCACTTTTCTAGACTATTACAACGAGAAAAAATCTATAGTAAAAATTATTAAATATGTTGTAAAAATTACTATACTGTCTTGTAAAGCCACCATAGACTGTGAAAATCCAAAAAATTACTATATTTTACAATAAATTTTACAATACAGTATAGTAAATTTTCCCATAATTCTAGCAAAATTTCTTATAAAGTAT
>JAYJLV010095541.1:0-12614 GCA_036873485.1 Torymus texanus | reverse complement strand
TTTTTAGGCTTGTAATGATTTCTTTTACTTCAAAAAGGTTTGTTGGGAATAAATATATACAGGTATAGTTCATAGGTGGCATTCTAATGCTTTCATTTTGAGGTGTTTGTATTTTATTCCTCATTTTTGCGCTTATTATAAATATAATAAATTTTTCGAGTTATATTTCGCACACGCGCAAATACTCTCCAAAAAGTTATGCGTTAATCGCAAAAGAAGCACGCGTCGGTATACTACAAATCTGCGACGTACGTAAGTGCTCGTGATTATCAGGTCAAGGCCAGACCTAAACTCCCGTGGAGGGCTGAGGGGGGGGGGCTTGGAGACTCTAAAAAAACATATAAAGAAAGACATTTTTCCGTTATTTTGAGGAGGCGCTGAGGAGGGGTGTGAAGGGGGAGCTATGGGGGGCGGGGGGGAGAGGGTTGAGGGGGCGCTATGGTGGGCGAGGAGAGAGTGAAGAGGCGCTATGGGGGGCGAGGAGGGGGTGAGGGGGCGCTATGGGGGGGCTGCGACTGAGACATTTTGAAAACGTCTAATATAGGGAGATATATATATATATATATATCTTAATAATTTCAGTCAATAATTATGCGGAATCCTTATATATAAAAAAACGAAATAAGAATAAATGTTTATTTTTAAATTAGATATAATAATATCTAATTGATATATTTTCCTGCCGGGCCGGGTATATGATAACGCAGTTGCTTGCCGTACTCACGCTTACTCGCGCCTACTCTCACGCACTTACACTGCACATAAATTTCATAAGGGTTACGCGAACCTTATAAAGGAATAAATCTCAATCCGTCGCACGCCCGGGTAAGTGTGTGTGTGTGTGTGTGTGTGTGTGTGTGTGTGTGTGTGTGTGTGTGTGTGTATATATATATATATATATAATTAACGATTGACATATAACTGTAGATAGAACGATCGGAATGCTTAAATAATACTTGGGGAATACCTTTTTAATCTCCCGTCGGGCTGCTAAATTCCTTGATGATAACTCTGCTTTGCTGTCCTCACGGATATTCCTTTTTTTATTGGTTTGTCTTGGTAACTTCCGTGTAAATTCACCGGGTAATTAGTTTACACACGTTCACTAATAATTGATAATGAAATATTTCTTTTTTAAATATAATCGTGGCACCTACGAGGGTAGTTCGTAAAGTTATCGGCCAGGTAAAGAAAACGCAAGATTTTTGAGCCATTTTTTTTTTATTTCTCTAGGTAATCCCCTTGCAAAGCAATACATTTAGTCCAACGATGTTCTAACTTTTTAATACCTTCGGAATAATAAGATGCATCCAAGTCTGCAAAATAAGCTTTATCTCAGCTTCAACCTCTTCATTCGAAGTAAAGCTTCGCCCCCAGCCATTTCTTCAAGTTGAGAAAAAGAAAAAATCACTAGGAGCCAAATCTGGTGAGTACGGGGCATGGGGAAGCACTTGGAATCGAAGTTCCTCGAGTTTTGCGGCAACAACGCGAGAAGTGTGCGCAGGTACATTGTTATGGTGGAACAGCACCTTCTTTTTTGCCAGATGGGGACGTTTAACTTTGATTGCATCATAGAGTTTGTCCAGTAGTGAAGAGTAGTAGGCCCCGATGACAGTTTTGCCTTTTTACAAGTAGTCTATGTGCACTACACCACGAGAATCCCAGATGACCGTTGCCATGACTTTTCCGGCATATGGAACTGTTTTGGCTTTTTTGGCGCATATTCTCCTGCTCCAATCCATTGTTTAGACTGCTGCTTTGTTTCTGGCGTGTAATGATGAATCCATGATTCATCTACAGTGATGAGACGTCGAAGAAACTCAGAGGGGCTACGTTTAAATAAGTCTAGACACGCCTGAGAAATGTTCAAACGAATGCGTTTTTGATCGACTGTCAAGAGACCCGGCGCCCATCGAGCCGTCAGTTTTCGCATTCCCAAAACATTCCGCAAAATATGGTGGACGCGGTCTAACGAGATGTTTACTGTCTCAATGATTTCTCGTATCTTCAATCGACGATCGTCTAGGATGATATTGTGGATTTTCGAGACGATTTCGTCGGTCACGGCTGTTTTTGGGCGTCCCGTGCGTTCATCATCCTGGATTGACGTACGGCCACGTTTAAATTCCGCTACCCACTTTTTGATTGTCGAAAATGAAGGAGCGGGTTCTTTTAACGTAGAATCCAACTCCTTTTGTATTTGTGTTGGTGTAAAGCCTTTTAAAATGAAGTACTTAATGACAGCGCGAACTGCAATTTTATCTATTTTATGAGATAAACAAAAAACGTTTACTTAGCGTGAGTGCTGCAACAAATCTACTGAGCACACAAGTCTGAAACTATCAGTAGCATCATCTGAAGGCTGAACCTCAATAAATATAATAGCATTATGATTATCCTAGCGACATCTATGCTTTAGGCCGAGAACTTTTCGAACTACCCTCGTATTATTTATTTTCCTTTGTTTATAAAAAAAGGTATAATTTTCCGCACTGCTGCTACTAAAATACTTAAGACTGGCATAACAACCAAAACTATTAATGAGAGAATTATCGTTCGACGCACTTTACTAACTCGGTAGAATTATTCGTTCGGCGCTCTACTGTACTCTGAAGTTTTCGGAAAACGCATCATGCATGCTTGCCTCTCTTCTCTCTCACTCACTCTCACACCGCTTATGGGGGCCAGTACAGTAGGGGCGCTCGAAGTTGTACCGGGACGTGCTGCTCCCGCAGCCAGCATCTTGCCTCATGCTCAAGCGTCACGTGGTTACGTGGTCAGCACATGGGTTTTTCCGTTGCAGCGATAGGCGAAGTTGTACATAAGACCACCGGATGCGGCTCGGGTTACCTTCTCTTATTGCTGAAGCAACGACGACCTTACCTTCCCCGACGGTTGCCGCGTTACACGTCTCAACCGAAATATGGTATAAATTTAATAAAAACATTCTTTTTCGGTAGTGCTATAGTTTTTCTCAACTTTGTTCAGAAAGCGAGAGAGGTATGCAACTGTGTGGTCTAATCCGTCCTGCTCCTGGCTGAGCACGTCCCCAAGTGCTGTATCGGAGGCGTCTTTGGTTAGAGTGAATGTATTCTCGAATTGGGGAACAGTAGGATGGGTTGCTCGCACAGACGTTACTTGAGGATATCGGAGACGATCTGTTGGACGTCCTCCCAACCAAATTCGGCTTCCTTCTGGAGAAAGTCCTGCAGAGGCTTGGCTATTTTGACGAAATTTTTTATGAGTCGTCGGTAGTAACTAGTGAGCCCCAAAAACTCTTATATTCTTGATTCCTCTCGGCTCCGGGAAATCCCTTACTGCCTTGATTTTGTGCGGACTAGACTCGACTCCTCGCTCGCTTACAATGTGGCCGCGAAATACGACTTCCTTCCGTAGGAAGTGTACCTTCTCTAGTTGGTGACAATATGAGTGGACGCTAATCTCTCGAAAAATTTCCGCATTCGCTTGTCGTGTTCCTTTAAAGAGTTAGCATGGATAATGACATCATCTATATATTCCAACACTTCCTTGCAATCCAATCCCCTCTTGATCTGGTCCATTACCTGCTGGAAGGCGGATGGGGCATTATTAAGGCCTATAGGCATGCGAGTGTACTCATAATGACTTCCCGGGGTGAAAAATGCCGTTTTCCATTGATCTTCGGAAGCCATTTTTATTTGATGGAAACCGGACACCAGATCAAATACAGAAAAGTATACGGCGACGCCTAATTGGTCCTGGATGTCAGCTATGTTCGGCAAGGGTTACGCGTCGCCCACAGTGCACTAGTTTAATTCCCTGTAATCGTTAACCATCCGCCAACGAGGATTTCCCTGCGCGTTGGGGCGTTTGGGGGCGATTCAGATTCGTGAATTACTCGGGCTCTTGGATGGCTCGATTATGCCGTCCTCAAGTTTCTTCTGAATCCTTGGCAATAAAGGCTTTATGCGTCAAGGGGTGACGGTGTTGTTTTGTGTTGACAGCCAAATTGTTCTCCATTGGAACATGATGTTCTACAGCGTCCGTGCAAGGGAGCGGGTCGCCGGGAAGCAAAAAGGTATGAGGGAAATCTCGAATCAACCGTGCGACGCTCTCTTTTTCCTCGATATTAAGATTTTCTGTTATAATTTATTGTAGCTTCTCGATCCTATCTTGAGGGTCAGTAATGGGGTTATCTGCAGCTACAGATATTTCATCCTCGGAGCCGGGTTCGAAATCAATGGGGGAGATCTCGAAGGGTAGAATTTCCTTTGGATCGATTTCAATGCCCACGTCTTCTTCCCTGGTATTAATCGCAAAAACCTTATAAGCATTACCCAAGACCTTTACGTATCCCTCGGTGAGGTCATTATCGATGATGTTAACTTGAATAACACTGCAAGTTCTCTTGGGTACACTGTAAGAAAACTTCCATATATATAGATATACTATGTTAACATTTTGCGGTTCAAAATATACACAATGTATATCTATATACATGAAAGTTTTCTAACAGTGTAAGGTGTAGTGAAATCTACTTTTGTTCTCAATAGCCAACAGTACAGGGGGCTCCCTTTGGGAGAGTTCCGAGATCATAAAGTCTAGCACCTCTCCTTCTGTCTTTCTTTCAGTCAAGGGTTCTACTAGAGCGATGACATTCTTGGTATCGTCCCCTGGTATTCGAGGGTTGACAAAGGGGAGGGGGTTCATTACGTCCCCTCCTATCATCAGAGCATTTTTGTGATAGGAGATGACAGCTTGTTCCTTCTTTAGGTAATCTCGACCCAGGATCCCATCTTGTTCGACGGGGAAGTTATTAAATGTCACTAAAAATGTGACAGGCCGGTTTGTTATATGAGTGATAGTTGTAACCAACATTTCCACGGTTTGCTCATTGATACCGGTAAGTGGGGTGGCTTGATCGATGTCAACAATCGAGTCTGGATGAAGGGCTCCTAATAAATAAGGTTAACGGTGGCTCCGTTGTCATTATCATTAGCACGGTGGGTTCGTCATCTCGCGTACTTTCGATTCCAGCTGTCCCACAGGCAATAATCTGGAATTCGACAGGTGTGTTAGAAAGACTCGGTTCGAAGTTCCAGGTTGAGTTTGAGTTGGTGCCGCGTGGTGGGCGGTCTCGTTGGTCGTTACCTGTTGTGGGAGTACTTGCATGGGATTGACTCCGAGCGAGCCCCTTGAGAGTTTAAACCTAGTGTACAGGTATTCTCTGGTCCTGCGAATTTCTGGGGTCTCCCTGGGTTATATTGCGTCTGCGGTGGTCCCGCGTTCGGGTTAAACAGCCGAGGATCAGACCAGTCGCCAGAGCGAGAGTCAATCCAACTAGTCGGTCGCGTTTGACCTTGATAGCCCCTACGTCCCCCTCGGCCTCTTCTGGGATGGTACCCTCGGCCGTAATTGTTGGAGTTGTACGGACCTTGGGCTTGTTGAAATGTAGACGGTTGTCCTGGTTGGTTATTGGGAGAAGGATTACAAGAGGCTGAGACATATCCGACATATTGTGGCTCAGCATCTGGATAACATAGGGTCTCTGTATAATACTCTCCATAAGGTGGCACTTCAGTTTCAACATGCCCTACAAAGGTGGGGCTCCGTTCCTGTGGGTTTCCTTGAGCTTGGGTGTGGCTCGTATTTCCAGGAGTGTAACCGGCGAAAAATCGCCCTCTTGGCTGCAAATTCTGAGACATTTCGTCTGTTCAGCGTACTGTCCCAAATGTGCGGACTGCCATGAATCAGCAAAGATGCGTGAACGGATTCGTGCTTCGATTCGAACGGCTTCCTTATAGGCCGCGATCAAATCTTGCGGATGGGAGGCGTCTACGACGGCGCTAATATTCCCTGGTAATAATCCACGTATGAAAATGTCCATCGCTACTTCCTTCATGGGGGTCATCATAGCTTGTTGATATGCGTCCCCCATGTCCTTCTTCAGAGCGTTTTCTGCTTCCATCAACAAAATATTTAGTCGATCCCTGAAGTCTCCTACAGTGTATCTTTGTTTCATACGAAGATCATTTAATTACGCGCAGTAATACGTGAATGTTTTACCCGGCGCGAATCGCCGTTTTAAATGGCGAACAAGATCATCTATGCTTCCAAAATTCACTCCAAATGTGGAGTTACGAGCTGAACCTCTTAATTTACCCAAAATTTTCTTTAGAAAAGATGCAGTTTGCCATCGTATTGACCATTGTCACCATTAGTTGGGAGAATTCGGCCATTGAGGGGTTACCCCCACCACCAGCGGCAGTGGTTCGTTTGTCGGTCATTTTCTTCTTCCTTCTTTATCCAAGTGACAAAATGACAAGTTATGCGTTATCTGCGAAGCTCGGGTTCGTAAAGTTCCGACAAATATGGCAGATATTGGCCTTGATTCACCTAGACGTTTAACTAAGCCATCTATTTCTCCTCTTGATTGCCTTACCCGCGTACATTTCCACGATGGGTTAAACGCAAAAAGACAAGGGTCGTAGCCTACCCAAATTAAACATATACCTTTTTTTTCTAAAGAATTTTTTCAGTTTAAAAAGATGAGATTATCGATGAGAACGTGATAAGGTTAGAACGAGTAACCGCTCTGCTACCATTTTTAGGTTAGGTTTTCTCGAAAGAGCAAACCGTACCTTGTGTCACCGACACAATAATTAATTGGACCTCGTTCTCTGGGCTTCTGTCATTCCAGTCCTTTTGGGGAGACCTACGGTGTCCGTTCTCCTTAATATGACGTGCCCATACACACCATACGCACGATAATCTAATGGAAAAAAATGAAGAAGTGTGGGAAAGGGCCTTGGAGGTTCAGTATAAGGAACAAAAAAAGTCCTCTATTCCAGCTTGGTATACACGGCAGATGGTAGTGCCCTTTTTATTGTAGGTTAGACAAAACGGCGTACAATAATAATGTAATTAAGCTTTCGAGTGCAGGTTAGATGTTACTCGAGGCCGAAAACGGGGTGGGAAAATTACCATTGAGGGAACGAGGGGTCGGTGCGTTCGAAAATGGAAGTGGAAGGGACGCTAACCATCTCTTGGATCAAGGAAGCGCAAAGAGGCAACGAGGTTCCGTCCTTTGTTTATCGTCCACTCTCTCCGTGGGATATGATACCACGTATCAGTAAGGATCTTATCCACGTCAGTCGCGGGGGTCCCTCTCCGTTCATGGACTCCTTGTCGGACGATGGGTTCGCCGGATTTCTAGGCAACGTCTGTGACGGTTGCCTTTCCCTATGGCGTGACCGGGTGTTCGCGCAGGATACCAGGGATGGAATTGGAGCGATTAGTGAGGGCCACCAGTCCCTGTGTGCCTTTTGACCTCCTTGAGCCTGACAGGTCGGAGAGTGGATCCCTTCTCTCCTGTAGATGCGCTCTCTCTCGTAGCGACGTAGAAAAATGTACTCCTTCGGTTCAGTGGGGTTACAAGCACGGATGAAGAACGTGGTCAGCGGTTCTCTCCCTTCTCTCCGCTCCTATCCTCGGAGCCAAATTTCCGGGTGCAGGTAGGACTTGGATCGTGATAAAAGGGACTGAGACAATACCTTAGGATCGAGGCTCGCCTAAACCTGTTGCCACACCCAATCTTCAGCCCTTTCGACATTCGATTGCATTAACAAAAATGTCGGGTTGTTGGACAGTCAGTTCCAACGAAGTTACAGATACCTTATAGTCCTTTTTCTATCGGTATCACTATATTCCGGGTAAGCGCTCGGTTTTCGGGATATATATATATATATATATATATATGCTCGCACCGCACGCCAACCCCCCAATTAAAACCCCTCATTTATTAACCTTTCATTTAATTTAAATCAATATTTTTTATTTTAATAAAAAGTTAATAAAAGAAGGCCTATTCCCCAATAAAAAGAATTCTCTAGTTACTTCTCTAATTTTGTTTAAAATGAAACTATTATACTGTAACATCTTTTGAATCTCTCTCGTATTATGTTTTATTTAATGTCAATTTATAATTTTTTGAATGTCGCGCGTAGTATTTTTTGTTAAATCTAAAATTTTTGGAGGTAACATACCGATTTTGTCAATTATAAATTTTTATGGAAGGTCACTAATAGCAGACCAATTTTGTCAATTATAAATAACTCATATAGTACTAAATTTTCAGGAAAATTCATCAAACAACTATCTAAACAAGTATACGAACAAATACTCTTAAAATATTAAACAGAATTTAGTAACTGAATTGATGAAATTAAAACCGATTTAATCTATTTGCAGTCACCTCGAATAAAATTTTACCTTTGACAAAATCGGTCGGCTACCAGTGACCTTTAATCAAAATTTACTCATGATAGAATCAGTCCTGCAACCTACAATAAAATTTTAACATTGACAAATCGGTCTACTACCAGCGACCTTTAATCAATATTTACTCGTTACAAAATCGATCAGATATTAACGTCCTCTTGTAAAAGTAACAAAATCGATATATTGTCACCGACCTCCAGTAAAGTAGTCAAGTTTACAAATGACAGAATCGGCCTGCTATAAACGACATCAAGCAAAAATTTATACTTTAAAAAATTGGTCTACTACCAGCGACTTTTAATCGAAATTTACAACTTGTTAAAATCGGTCTGCTATCAGCGACCTCCGTAAAAATTTTAACTTTGACAAAATTGGTCTGCTACTAGCGACCTCTATAAAAATTTATACTTGAGAAAATTGGTCTGTTATCAGCGACCTTTAATAAAATTTTACCTTTGACAAAATTGGTCTGCTATAAGCGACCTTCCATAAAAATTTTCAATAAAACAAAATGGAAAAAAATTCCCTAAAAAGCGCAACAAAAGCATATAGCTTTCGATTATAAGGGTTGCAACCCTTAGGTTTTACAGAGGTAAAACTTTCTGAGTATTTTTTCGTGTAAAATTTTACAGAACTGTTATAAAAATACAAAAAGAATGTTTTTCTAATAGAGATTGACAAAGAAAGTTGTCGTGTTTCGATGTTTTCGCGTAATCTTTTATTACAAAAGATCCTCCTAAACCTCCTCTAAATCTCTAAATCCTATTAAATTATCATATTAATAAAATTATTAGTTTATAATAATTATATAAGTATATTTATAATATATATATATATATATATATATATATATATGTACATTTAATAATATATAAAATTGGGGAAGAATACCGGGAGAATGGAAGACATGGAAAATTATACCAATATACAAAAAGGGGGACGATTGGAAGGTAGACAACTACAGAGGAATTACGTTAATGGATACAAGCAACAATATATACGCGAAAATACTAACATTAGAAAAGGAATTAGAAGAGAAAAAGGTGCTGGACAGAATGCCAATATGATTTAGAAGAAAAAAAGGAACGATAGAGGCAATATACATACTCAGAGAAACAATAAGAGAAGGGATAGAAAAAGAGAAAGGGAAGGTAGTGGCTTACTTCATAGACATGAAGGCTGCGTTTGATAAGCTAAAAAGACAACAAATATGCAAGAGATTAGAGGATAAAGGAGTGAACAGGAAGTTAACAGAAACCATAAGAAGATCGGTAAAAGGATCGAAAGGGAAACTGTTAATAAATGGAAAAGAAATAAAGATTTTTGGAATTAAGGAAGGAGTGAGACAAGGATGCCCACTCAGCCCGACCCTATATAACATAGCCGGAGCGGACCTGGAAGAAAGCTTCAGCAGGTACAAGGGGGAGGAGTGAAAATAGGAGATACAAGGATAAGATCATTATCATACGCAGATGACATTGTATTACTAGCGGAAAATGAAGAAAAGATGAAAGAAACACTAACAATAAGAGTGTTCAAAAGATGGGTAGAAGGCAAAGGACTGTCACTAAACGTAGGGAAAACAAAAATAATGGTGTTCAGGAAGGCAGGAGGAAGGAGAAAGGAGATATATATATATAAAGTGGGGAAAAGAAGAAATTGAAACGGTAAAAAGTTTCAACTACCTGGGTTACAAAATGAAGGAGAACAACAAAGACGAAGAACAAATAAAGATGTTGAGGGGAAAGGCAAATGGAGTACTAGGAAGAAAATGCAAAAATCAGTGGAGAATGAGGATGAGGCTGTTCGACGCTCTAGTGCAAGGGATAATAATGTACGGAGCGGAAATATGGAGATGGAGGAAGCATAAGGAAATCGAGAGAATACAAGGAAAGTATATAAAATGGACCTTGAAGCTAGAGAAGTCAACACCGGAACACTCAATACTAGAGGAAATAGGAAGGAAGAGCATGGCAACGATAGCACTAAAAAGAGCGATGAAATTCGAGGAAAAAGTGAGCAGAAAAGGAGAAGAGGAACTGGATAGAATATGCTGGAAGAATGCGTGCAAGAAAGAAAAAAGAGAGTGGGAAACAGGTAACAGGAAAAAATCAAGAACAGGAGAAAGAGAAACCCTAGTAAGTAAGTATAGGACTATCAACAACGGAATGGAACAGGAAAATGAGAGAAAACGGAAGGGTATGGGAAGAAAAGATAAGGGACTTCGAGAGAAATGAAAGTGCAGAATATGAAAGAGAAAGACAGAACTCGAGATACGCGAAAGAAATAAAGGAGATCATAGGAGAGGAGAAGGGAATATACGAAAGGGAAGAAGTCAAAGAGACAAAAAATGGGATAGAAGTCCCAGGAAGATTCAGACTAGGTAATGAGGCAAGGACAAACAAGTACTGAAGTAGCAGAGAGGACAAACTGTGTAGACTATGTAGGGAAGAGGAAGAAACAATGATACACATATTAAACGAAATGTAGATACACAGGGAAACCAGAAATAGATTGGAAAAGACAACTGGAAGGAAACAAGAAAAACATATGTAGAATGAATCAAATCATATGGATAAGGAAAAGGAAATAGCAGACGAAGAGGGAGAATAAAAGGGAAAAACACGACGATAAAAGAAAAACGAAAGCCAAAAGACAGGATAAAAGAAAGGAAAAGTGACAATACCAGAAGGTATAAGAATAAGGAAAACGGAACAAGAGGTGACAATGTCATAAGAGGGAAACAAGCCAGAAAGATAGAAAAGAAGGGGGTATACAGGTACAGAGAGGTTAAAAAGAAAGTAAAAAGAAAGGAAGTACAAGTAGATAAAAGAAAATAAAAGAAAGGAAGAGCAGAAGAGATATGGAGAAGGAAATAAAAGAGCTGAAAGAAAGAGTAAAAAATCTGGAAAGAAAAGCAGAAAGTGAAAGAGAATGGAAAGAGGACATGGAGAAGAGAATGGAGAGATTAGAGAACAGGGAGAGAAAGAAAAGACAGACGGAGAGCGATAGAGAAGAAGAGGAAGGGAAAAGCGAAAGAAAAAGAAAGAGATGGGATACAAAGGTAGGAGGAACAGAAAATAGAATGGAGATACTGAAGGAGAGAATGCTCATATTTAATAAAGGGAGATACTGGGAAGAAGAGAGACTTATAGAAGATGTTCTAGTGGAGCAAGAATTGGAAGGCGAATGGAGCATGGAGAAATGTGGAGAAGAAGGAGATACAACAAAGATCCTATTCGAAACAAAAGAGGATAGAGATAGGATATGGAGAAGGAAGGAAAGGCTAAGGAGGGAGGAGAGCCTCAATGTAGACGAGTGGCTGTCGTATGAAGACAGGCAGAAGAGAAAGAAAATGGTGGAGGATAAAAGGGAATTGGAAGAAATAGCGAAAAAAAGGGATAAAGCTAGACGTGAAAGTGGTAAATAAAAGAATTAGGATAGGAAGCAAGTGGTATAAGAGACAAAATGATAGATACGAGAAGATAAGATGTGGAAAAGAGAGCTTTAAAAGAGAGCAAGGAAGCAGCGAATCGGAATAAGAGAGAAGAAAGAAGTAAAGAAAAGGAAGTGAAAACACACAGAGAAGTCCTACAGGGAAGACCTACACAAGCATACACACACAAACAGCCATACATACACACACACACAAACATATACACATATAGACAGAGAAACATAAGCTTATGTACAATTTATTATATATATTTTTTTTATAGTGTTTGAATTTATGAGAATTATACTTATACTCCGTGAATCTGAATATTAGAATAGAATAAATGATATTTTTGTTATATATTATATAAGTTGTTATAAGAGCGGCATATATGAGCCTCGAGAAAAGGGGAATGTAGACAAACATGGTTGAAAAATCAATAAAGGTTATTATTATTACTATACTTTCTGAGTATTTTTTCGTGTAAAATTTTACAGAACTGTTATAAAAATACAAAAAAAATGTTTTTCTAATAGGGATTGACAAAAGAAAGTTATCGTGTAATCTTTTATTACAAAAGATCCCCCTAAATCCCCCCTTAATCCCTAAATCCTATTAAATTATCATATTAATAAAATTATTAGTTTATAATAATTATATAAGTATATTTATAATATATTTAATAATATATAAAATATTTAATAATATATAAAATTGAATAGTTTTTAAAAATGTTTACTGTACAATGTGATAATAAAACCTTAAAATTATAAGAATATCCGTTTATGTAAATTCGAGAGAATTACATATTGTAACGGGGTATTTCGCACGTACGCGTAGCAAAACGACGGCAAGGTGCCGTCGCACAAGGCGGATTTGCCGATGAACGGCGCAGCCAATATGGTTGACGCGAGTACTC
>JAYJLV010095540.1:0-38331 GCA_036873485.1 Torymus texanus | reverse complement strand
ATGAATCGAAATATATTTTTTTTATCTAATTTATCTTTTCCAAATTACTTCTATCTTAATTTGTATTATACCGTTTCATAATAGGGACTAATTTTTGAAGTGTTTCATAATGGGTACTTTTACCTTACTGACCACAAACATATTTAATTACAGTTGGTACTAGTTAAGTCGTGTATTGGAAGGGTCGTTATTACCTGCAGTGTGAAAATAGTAAAATATGCAAATACGTGTCGACCCTCATAATTAATCCTCTTACTCGACGCCTACAAATTTGGGGCTTGACAAAAACAAAGTCATATTAAGTCATACCTTAATTTGGTACATTCGAAATACAAAACAGGGACCTATTTTGTTTACAAAGGATTTTATTTTAATATTCCTGATTTCTGAATTTTATTTTAACTATTTATAAAAAGAAATTTTTAAGTTAACCTCTTACCGTACTTGTCCACATATGTCGACAAAATTACAATTTTTATTGAGACGATATCTTACATAATAACTAAAGAATATCTTATGTAGTAAATTCTTTAGGTAAAAAAATACAAATATTAGTCATTTTTATTCAAAGAATGTATAATTTACTTATTAAATCTTTAGAAAAATTAAAATTTGCCATTTTATTAAAATAAATTATACACAAAGAGGTTAATAAATAAAACTTTTCAACTCTTATTTTATCTAAATTGGTTTAATTTTTAACCTATGAAATAAATGGTTTAATAACTATTACCGTAAATAAAAATTTATTTTTATCATATTTGTAAACAACCCTTGTCCCTATCACTTGACTCATAAACATCAAAACATTGTTAACAAGGGATCAGGTCAGGTAGCAACTCTTCTCATGACTCTTCAGTTGCACTCGGCTGCACGATGAGTATATATATCTATATATACGATTGCTCACGGAAAGTAGGTAATCAGGTGTACACAAAAGGATTAGCCGAGACAGGAACAAACACGAGCGAGCGCACGCCTCTTCTTCCTTTCTTCTCGCTATTTAGCCTTCTCGCGTAGATCAAGATGGAGAAAACGAGAAGAAAAATAAAGGAGAGGGGGGGGAGACGTCAAAACAAGATTATAAATCAGCACGTCCATTTTTCCTACCTCGGCGCATGCGCATATTATCTGCCGGGGGCCAGGTCAATCCGACACAATAATGGCCGCACTAATGGCGTCCTGTGGGGCCTCTGAAAAGTTTCTGTTTTTCCTTGTTATTATATTGCCTTCGTGTTATCATACTTCTGTGCGGTCGGACATTTTTCAATTTTCACCGATCCTCGTCCGTGAGGCCCTATATTTGACTGGCATAGGGCCAGTAGGAGTCGTGTATCTATGTATTTAGATATATAAGCTCTGCTACCCTCACGGACGATTAAGATTCACGCGCGAAGGTTGCCCCTTTTTTATCTTATCTATTCGAAAGCCAGTCCATGCCTGTATGCGTTCCTCACGGAAAGGAAATATGTCTTTATGTGTATATAACTCGCCGCTCTTTCTTTATTGCCATTTTGAGGCTATTGTACTTTAATCTTGTTTTTTTTTTCTTTTACTAAAGAAAAAAAAAATATATATATATACGCTAAGCGTTTATAAATATACGACAGCGAGCCTGACATGTTTTTTTTTTTATTTATCGACAAAGCTCGTAATCGCACTCTTTAAATAAAAAAATTGTACGATGTATAAAGAAAAAAAAAAGAAAGAGAAATAACAATATACGGCGGACGATTGCCATATCGCGCGGATGCACCTCTTTAATCTGGGATTCCCCGGCAGGAATCCCTCCCGCCAAGGCGACATTGTAAATTGCGATAGAAGTGCGGGCGCTTTCGCGATGGAATTTAATCAACTCCACTCCAATTTTGGACGCGGACTATCGTAAAAATTGTTTCGTTATCTTATTTCATAAGTACTTGATGTCTACGTTTTTGAAAACTAAAAAGAGACTATATGGTAAGCTGAAGCTGAATCGTATATGTTTTACAAATATCAAACCTAGTACTTATTGTACATTATATGTTATTTATGAGCATCAACCTGATACTATTCATGCAAATATTTTCTATCAAACTCTTATACGTTACAACAATAAGAGCGGTATAGATAAAATCTTAGTTGAGTTCTATGAAATGAATGTATAAAAAAAAAAGAGAGAAAGATCGTTATACCTCTTCTGATTAGCTTGTTATTTATTACGATCATGCTACCGAGAACAATAGAAAGCCTGCGCATGGAAAATAATACCGCCTCATACAGCTGCACAAAGTGCGCAAACAGAGAAAGAAGCATCAAAGTAGCCGTAGAAAGATGGCCAAACAAGCCTCACCTCTCTGTCTTTTCTCTCCTTCGTTCTCGAACGAGCGTGAAAAGCTCGTTCGTTACATAAACAGAACCAAAGAGCATCGTCGGCGATGTATGCCGCTTTACCTTGGATAAATAACCAACTCTCCTTTGATTTTGTACGTGAGCGTACATCTCGAGTGGATTTATCCGATGCAAGATCGGTTATTGCATTCTCTACGTGGTTGGTTTGTATAATAATTTACGCAAACTTGCCGCTATATGGTAAAGGAACAAATCATTATAGCACTTGATCGGATCTACTGTATTTGGCTTTGATGTCTCGTAATGAGATTTTCAGAAATACAGAGATTACGATTATTCGACGAGTACGTTAGATATTACAACAATCTTCCTTCTAATGGACAACGATAATTCATTATTGCTTATCAAACATATATGTCTTTACTTTGACAATTAAAATTTAATTCAAATTACTATTTATATAGCAAAGTATCGTTGAAAGACAAAATTGACGTCGTATACGTGTCATAGTTCCGAACCGCATATCGTTTAGCACGTTTCTACAAAACCGCAAAATGCGTCCACTCCCAATTCTACTGAAAATAACTCTCACAACTTAAAGAAGAACCACTGTGCATTCCATCTTGCAGCTATTAACATCATCATCGCCCGCGCGTTATGCCGATGCTCGCGGAAGCTCTCGACAGGTTGTTTGCCAGCAGTTTTCGGGTTCGTCGCACGACGACTATATAATGTATAGATATATATGATATACGAGAAGAGAAGAACAAAGCGAGCGCGCGACCGGGATCTCAAGGGAATTCCTAGACGGAAATAGAAGCGCGAGAAGTCTTCTGAGAATCAGCTGGCAACGTGTGTGACTGTCCTTTTTGAAACAACGTTTTGGCCACCTTGCACGCTTAACTGCAGTGCGTTTATGCAGTTAATGTATGGCAATCGTGGTACCGATTATAGGAGCGGTGGTAATATGCTCTGGAGAGTAGAAATGAAGGCCCGGTGAGGTATGGTACACAAGACTTAGCGACAGGTTTGGTAGTGTAGTGTGGTCTTACATTAGTGGATCGGAGAACATGGCTTAGAATAAAAAAAAACACACTGGTTTAGATGATATATTTATGATGTTATGTGCTGAGGTTGTCTTCAATTTTTTTATGAGAAAATCAAATTTGAAATAGGTTTGTGGAATTCCAGGTTTTGTGTAATGTAGTATAACAATTTTACTGCTCTTAATTAATGGAATATTGAACCTATACAATTATCTGCTAATGTAAAGTGTAAAACTATAACCAAAGTGACTTTTCTTTTTTATTAAAAAATTTATTATATATTTCTGTTAACACTTTTCAGAGATAATTATAAATATAGAGTTCCACTAAACTGTATCTTTTACTACACTGTACTGCTGTAAACAAGCTTAAATGGTTTCCAAAAAATTGAAACTGATTTATGAGACATATTTTCACATTTCTCAGCTACCTTTATATTTGTTCAGTTTTTCTATGAATATTTTTTTTCTTAGAATGAAGAGAAACCGAAAATATGTAAAATTTGTGTATTAGATATGTCGCTGATTTACACAGAGTTACCTTATTTTCTTTCAGTGGAACATATAAAACGAAATGATTTCTGCAAACCTACACGACTAATTGCTCTTCAGTTTACCTCTATACTTTTATCTAAATATTCATATCAAAGTGCAAACATAATGAAAACGTATACGTACATCTAGATCGCACTCTAAATAATATAAAAGCTGAATGAAATTGTTTCCGAATGACGAATATGTCAAAATGTATTGTAATCCAAAAAAATGTTTGATTAAGAATACTCCCGGAACAATTCAAGGTAAATGACGTATTTAATATACCCAACGTGTACAGACACTCTTTCCTCGGCAAGCTATTTTTAAGTAATTTAAATTACATCATTTGCATTACCCTATTTCTGCCAATCTCATTAATCAAACAAATCATTTGACTTGTACAAACTCGCGGTGTACATTTTGTGACTAACTGGGGAATATCGAGAGTTTCGTTAGTTCAGCTGTTTGTTTCGCTAAAGCGTGTAGCTTAATGTCTAGTGTTGACCGCATTATACATTTCTCGCTACCACTAACCAATAATAATTAATGCAGAAAACAACAATATTTTGTATTTATGTTTATAACCTACATCGATGGAGTTCCCATTTCAAAGCTGTTTCATCCAATCCTTATACAGTATATTTCGCGACCCAATCTCATTATTTATAAGGTCACGCCATGAAAAAAAAGCAGTACGCAAACAAGAGAATATCCCAAATCTCACACGAAAACAAAACTCACCAGACGTACACTGTAGTATACATACATCATATCGAACAAAACAATTCTCACAACTAGCACCCGCATATATATCGAAAAACTCCAAAAAAAATCACGGTGCATCCCGGAATTCCCGCATCATCTCCGAAACTTACACGTCCCGCTTAAATATCACACATAAATCGTTCCCCAAATATTCTCTATTGCTCTTATACTCCGAATCGATATCACGTGACCATATACCGGCGGACCTTCGACCCCGCCAAGAAAGCGAGCGCGGGTTACGCAACGCGGCGTAATTCCCACACGTGAGAGCAGCGCTGCTACTTCGTGTTCTTCTATTCACACTTTCCCGCGTATATACGCGCCCGTTTACCGCAGTGACGTAGATACACCGCGCGTTATTTTATATACGTTCGCCGAAATCCCCGTCCGCGGAAGGAAGGAAGGAAGCGGTAAGTCCGCGTACGAGGTCAGGGCCCGCTATATGATTCCGGTTTTCCTTCTCTCGCGTGCGTGCTTACGTATATATGTATATATAGGTGTGTATAATATGTGTGTGTGTGTATGTGTACATACACTTACGGGCGGTTCTTGCACTCGCGGGCCGTTCATTTTCGCCGTTTTTGCAATATTTTGTTTAATGTTTTGCCGAGCGTATTTCTGTTGACGCAAGGAGAGCATAAATCATCGGTTGATGTTTCTTTTTTTTTTTTAATTCGACATTTTCCCCTTTGTCGTAAGTATGTTTTTAGTGAAAATATATATGGACGATAAGAAATTTTCGCTGACATTTGCTGAGAAAACTGTTTTTTTTCGTATATCACTCGAATTTCTTGAAGGTCTTCTGAGAGTTACAAGATATATATGTTTTTGGAGAAAAAAAAATTAATTTCTACGTATAGCAATTTCCATGTCAAAGCTGTAGAATTTCAAAGTTTCCGTCTGTCGTAAATCTTTGGCCAAGCTTCTAGTTTGGATTTTAAAAGCGCTCGAGGAAAAAACGCTGTTTTGACTTGCAAGCCTCAGACATGCTTAATCCAAGAACTTTCGTTCGTAAAATTTTTTGAAATCTAAAAACTATATAGTGGTAATTTTTTTTATAAGCTTTATAGAAGAAAGCTACATACCGAGAGAGTGACTAAGAATCAGAATGAATGATGCCCTACTTCAGCAGATGTTAAAATACATTGATGGGATTATAGTATCATCGTGTATGTTTATTTTGTCTAACGATTTTTAATTTATGCGACAACTTTACGCATATTCGCGTTTTTCCAGCTAAATTGGTAACTATATCAGTATTTAATCAATCGATTGCACTGCTAATCATAGGAAATTATCGAGCAAACGTTCGCTTCTATCGATTTATTAATTATCTTCAACACATCGTCTACGTAATACCACACGTAACACTCGTATAACAATTATCACCTGAAAACATTCAATTTTCATTCCTAGAAAATTTTTACTCTAATTTCTCAAAAATGGAACACTTATACGCTCGGCTGTCAAATAAATTCAGCGAAAAGCGCATCGGCCCTCACATCAGCTGACTTTACTCCACGCATTCTATATAGCAAATTTTCAAGCGAGAGTACGCTCTCTCTCTCTCTTTCTTTCTCCCTCTCTCTCTTTCCAACTTACAGGCTTTTCCCTCTCTCTTTCCGTCTCGCTCCCACGCGTCGATTGGCCGCTCGGCAGCCACTATCGCGCGAATCGAGAGAGTAAGAAGAACTCGGGGGGACGATGACGTCACGACGCGGGGACCGTACGGCATATAACGAGTGTATATACGACGACGACAGTTGCGGTGGCGGTGGCAGCAGCAGCAGCAGCAGCAGCGCAGCAACACAGTGGTTGTACAAGCATATAGCGTACGCAGGCACGGTTGTAGTAGTGGCGACAGCAGCAGTGGTAATAGTGGGGGAAAGACTCGTGTGCCTGCCGCTCGTAACTATATAGCTTTCGGCCAGTCACGTTGGCCGCGTAGTCAGTCAATGCTCGCCGCGCGCACAGCACGGCGGTGTGTATGTTAGTAAAAAGCCAGAGAGAGAGAGAAGCCGCATTATTATATACAGCTTCTCATCGACTCACTGTGTCACTTGGAAGTTTTCAATATATAAGTGTCAATTTCTTGACAGTGCGGGGAAAAGTATTTTTCCCCGGATGACACCATCGAGTTGTGTTATATTACTTTTGACGATATACTTTGATAAAAAATAAGTGAACGTTTTGAGGTGTTACTGTGATTAAGAAAATTCAGGAGAGAACAGTTATTTGATAATTCTGCTACAAGTTTCGTCTTAGTTTTTTAATTTTTGC
The DNA here is from genome assembly GCA_036873485.1 of Torymus texanus. Classification (NCBI taxonomy): domain Eukaryota; kingdom Metazoa; phylum Arthropoda; class Insecta; order Hymenoptera; family Torymidae; genus Torymus; species Torymus texanus. Next base: position 31,373 of record JAYJLV010095540.1, on the reverse strand, counting down.
GAATAATAATATTCGCGAAAACGGAGGAGTACGCGCAGAACGGAGCGATAAGCACCGGCTCACAGATGTCGCAACTCGTGCCGAGCGCGGGCTTTTTGTACGACAACATCGTGGAGGAACATAACAGCTACATGACGTTTTCGATGTATACACCCACGACGCCGACCGGCGTTAACGATATTTGGGATCAGTTCGATGAAAAAAATATGGTGAGAATTTGTATAGTTTACTCTCTTTTCTTACTATTTTGTACATCGCTCGACCCTTGTTTTTTCCCCTGGTTACTCGCGCGAAATTACGCATGCCGACGGCCAACGCGCGAACGTCAAGTTTCGTGGGTGATTACAGGCCGTGGTGGTGTATGAAAATTAATTAGTCTGTACTGATCTGTTGTTTTATTCGCGTTGACCATTTGAATTATATCTTTTTTGTAAGGTTTTTCGTGGTGAAAGCGTTGGTTTAGAGCAGAAGGTTGAAAAAAATGTGTGAACGTAAGCTTTTTTCTAGGGATTAAGGAAATTTTTATTTTTTGTTTTAGCTATTTCTGCTAATGAAATGGCTATGTAACAAGCGGAATTTTAACTGTGCAAATTCTCACGTTTAACATTTCTGCTCGATTAATGCGTCGCATAACTTCATTAGTTTCTATAAAACACTTTTATAAACAGATAAAAATTTTAATCTTTAGAATTTTAACGTTAATGTTACATTTTTCTATTTTTTTTTAGAAAAATCTTTAGTTTTTACTTTTACTCAAAATTTCTTTCTACGAAAATTTGGAAATACTGAATAAAACAGCGAAAAATTACAAATCAATTTTATAACCGTGCGAATATCGAATTTTCGAAAGATAATAATTAGGCTCTTGCTAAACGTACGTCAGATGTAAAGGACATTGATTCAGAGAATAAGTTTCAAAACACGTCGCGGTGATGTTTGTTTTGCTTTGACATTTGACTAGAGAAATTATATTCCGTTATATATGTATATACTTTATATACATAAATCTGATGTGCAAATAGCAGAGGCGTAATAATTAATCGGTCTATCGCTTATCAAGTGAATCGTTATATCTTGGTAATTTGTCCATCTTATTCCATCATCCTTATTCCAAGTACTATACGTATATACCCTCACGTCACCATAGAAAACGTCGTATTAATTTTTCGTCAACATCAATTACAATTCATCACAACGACGCACGCGGGTAAACAAGTTTCTCAAAATCTCACTCGTTCATGTATTTCATTCGATCGTCAGCTTCTTTCGTCAGAAAAAAAACTTTCTCCCCACTGTGGTACACAAATGCGGACGCGAACGTCTGTCATACCAACACCAATCCACCACGTAATCCATATACGCGGAAGAACCCGTTACTCCCGAATTTCACCGATACACGCTGAGGAAAAGAAGAAAAAAAACGCTTAATCAAAAAATCATCGTCATCGTTTGGCGAAAGTGACGCAACCCACAAAAATACATGACACTTATAATTCTCGCGAGTACACACCTTTTTCCTTCCTCGTTATCATATAGATGCTTATCTGATGGGTTTATGCGGATGGGCGTGCGCGATTGAACCACATAAAATTCACGAGCATTCGTTATCGTCGAACTTGGCCGACAAGTTACTACGCGCGCGTGACCTTGAACGCGCGCGAGAGAAAAGAGATCGAACGTGAAATGTGTGCCAGTCGCTCGACGTCAGCGTATAATAGAGGAGGAGGAAGAGGAGAAGGAGGAGGAGGAGAGGCGTGCAGTGCGAGCGCGATGACGCTGGCCAGTGAATTACACGTTTCTGCCGGGTAAACATACTCGTCGTTGTACCCTTCGTTCTCGTCACGTGCCGTAATTTGCAGTGCGGACTGTCACGACTGACAATGGACGGAGTATGTATGTGTATATGGTTGGGTGTTTGATCGATCGTCATGACTGCCTGATGATACATTGGGGGTTCCGTTAATGGTTGTGGAATAGAAAAAAATTGGGTTTAACTGGGGGTTTCAATTACAAAATTGTTGGGGAAGTTGAAAAGTAGGAATTTGCAAAAAAATATAATTATAAATATTGTATAAAAAGGTATGCGTTACAAAGTTGCACGTTGTTTCTGCTCGTGGAAACGCTGGTATATAAGCTTTGTGTTTCGTAGCGCAATGACAACGCACAATGTTCCAGCAACGCGAAGACGAAAAGTTTATTGACTATACGCGCAGTCGACTAAAAGAGTTTTGTACATTTTATATTAATGGTACCGTAGGGTGAAAAATGAGCCTTTTTTAATGGCCGTGTCTCACTCGTCTCGACGTTTTCTTTTATTAAACTCAATTAAAATCAATTTAGAGGGTAAAAGTTGTTGTGATAATGCTCTTTCTCCTTCTTCTACTCCTTAATTCGCCAGTTATATCACTCTAATTTTCGTAAAACGTAACGCCCCCGACGTAACTCAACACCCCGGTAAACTCTATTAACGCTAGAAACGAATTATATCACTTGACTTTATTTTTGCAGAAATATTAATTTTCCAAGAATCCTTTAAAAAACATTTATGATAATAATAATAATAATAATAGTAATAATAATAATAATAATAATAATAATAATAATAATAATAATAAAAAAGTCGACATAGAATGGAGTTGAAGTTAAAAAATGACAACAGCATGATTGCGCGCCCATTAAATGATAATAAGCTTATTTGAAATTTAAATCGTGTATATATTATATCTGCTTTTGGCTTTTATAAGTGTCATTCTTTGCGAAATGATAATAAAGACCTTTGTTTACTCAAAAGTAAGTAATAATAAATACGCGTGAACTTATTTGAAACAAAAGAAGAGATAAAGCCGGTAAGAAAGTCACCACCCGTTTCGTCGCGCACGCGACATGTCTAAAAATATCAATTGCTCAGTGCAGATGTGCTCTTTGCATCCCACTCGAGAAAGCCATAATGCGTCTATATATATGCGCGCGTTTTTCTTGCACTGGCGCTCCTTTTTTCTGGAGCTTCGTCCAAGTAGCACTTCCGAGAAATCATTAGCATGATTTATCACTCGTCTTTTCATTCGTGCAATTTGCCACGTATCGAAAGAGAGAGAGAGGGAGATGAAAAACTTATCAATTTGCGACGCGAAATAACACATCACGTATCTTGTAGACCAGAGACATAGAGAGAAACTGAACTACTCGATTGGCATGTTTTCGATCTCTCGTTTCTCTATCTAAAGCGGTTTTTTTTGCCGTCGCATAAAGTTCGATTTCAGTGTATAGCTATATTTTCACTTACTCTGTCATCGTGTCGAGGAGAGTCGATCGGTGGGTGGGACAATGTCAAGTATTCAATAATTGCAAGCTGTTATTAAATTTATGTTGGCATTATATAAAATAGATTGAGAATTTATAGTTTCTTTTATCACTATTTACAATGTCAATAAAGTGGCACCGAGAGAACTGATAAATAAAATTAATTTTCTGTGAAATTGATTTAAAATAGAAACACGCGGCAAATCTATAAAAATGGCGATGTCGAAGTTTGCGCCAAAAGATTAAATTGATAGCGACTATTTTCACAAAGACACGACGGTCAGGAAACGCGAAAGCATCACAAAGCTTTCAAGTAATTCTATGTTTGTCGAGACATGCATTTCCTGTGTACATTAGCCCGAGTTCTTTTCCTTTTAAAGGAGAAATCTTTCCTTTTTAAATCGAGTAAGATAAAAAGCTTCTCTCAACAAAGCGAACGCTTATATGTATATAAACGCGTGTAAGCAAAGAAAACTCGCAATTTATTTTCATTCTAATTATCTACGCAAAAGCACTTTTGTAAACAGATTTTTGTAAAAAAAATTTCCTACGTCGTTTCTTTAAATTCTCTAAATCGATAAATCTCTATAAAGACTTGCCATTCCATTTCTAACAAATACATAAGACGACCAGAAAAAAGCTTATAGCTCCTTCGTTATAAGAAACCTTCATTAAAAACAAAAAAAAAACTACCGATAAAACCACGTTAAAAGATACTAAACTTTTCCTTTGAAACCTCATCGACCGCTATATAAACTTCACCACTGCCCCTGACCCCTTCATTATTTCCAGCCACGATAACTAAACTATAGATCCGATCCAAATCCCTACCTTACAATTACACACTATAACTGTCGCGCTTATAAAACGTACACGGGAAACCCGTCGGAAGTACTTATAGAGCGCGTTGTTCGCGCACAGGTGTGTTATTAGCCTGAGCGCGCGCGCGACGTCATTTTCCACGATAGGCGCAAAGTGTCTGCGAAGGTCTAGTTCCGAGAAGAAGCCGACGTGCTTATATAGCGACGCGGGTGCGTTACATAATCGAGAGGATGGACCGGCTTTCGCCAACGCGCTCCGATGCGCTTGATTCGCCGAATCACCTATTAGAGGTCGCCAGTTAGTATATATGTATATATCGAATGGATTTGATACGTTTGTCGAGTGTTTTATATCGGTCGTTGGTTTTTATTGCATGTTGGTGGGGTGAAATTTAAATTAGCACGTTGCTGCTGCTGCTGCTGCTGCTGCTGCTAGGGTGCAGTTAAGTTTAAAGACTGTGTTCGTTGATGAAGCGTAATTAGGTTCATTAAGTTAATTTTTGTTTTTATGTGGTTGCGTCTTGAGGACGTTAAAAAAGTTTGCTAAAAATAGAGTTCAAGTGTTTGAGGTGAGTAAAAAAATGTTTCCGAGAATACAAAGATATGCTTGCTATATGGTTTTAGTATATACTTATTAAATAACGCGCAGTTGTAAATCATGACATGAAACTCATTGAGCGTCAATGAACGAGAAGAGTAAAATATTTAAAATTATACCGTAAATATCGTAAAAGTATTACAGCTTGTTTACTTTTACAAGTGACTTGGAGAAAAAAAAGCCAAAGGAGTAATTGGAAAAATCGTGTTAAAATCCAAGATTTATCACATTTGTAATTTACGACCGGAAGCGGTAATAACCGTAAATGAAAAAGCACTCGATGTACACGTGAATCATCAAACCAAACCGCGACATCATTCAAGGCGTCACTCTTCTTTCTTGCAAAGAAAAATAATTATATACTCGTTATATCTCTAAACCTGCACGCTATAAATTATTCCAAAACCATCGACATTTTCAGTTCTGATTCAATCAAACAATAACTTTATTGACTTACAAAAAAAAACGAAGGATCAGAACGCCTAATCGTCCAAATTAAAAGCAAAGAGCGACGCGCGTGCACAGCCGCCGTCAATTAAACCGTCGTCCCTCCATTCAGCGCCGCACGGAGAAAATCCTTGACAATCAATGAAGTGCAAAGCTCCATTGACGCGGCGCTTAATTAGGGCCACGAAGAGCGAAAGGGGCAAAGAGTGAGAGAGAAAGAATACGCGAAGACAGCTATAGTAAAAGGAAAAAACGATGAAAAGTATATAGTTAAATCCCGAGACAGGAAGCGTGGAGTTAACGCTCGTTAACCCGGCGTCAATTAGTAGGGGTTTCGCGCGTATATGCTCACAACCCTGCCCTCTCTTACTGTCTCGCGAATTGAATGAGAGAGCGCATCGGTCCACGCGAATCTCACGCGTTGGTGATATCATACTCTCGTGCGCGTAGTATGTACACTGCAGATATACGTGTGTGTATATACGGAGAGGAATGTGCTCTTCGAGTTTTTTTACCCTTTAAATCGACGTCAATTTCCTGACGACGACTATACGAGGACAGCTTTTCTCGAGCCGCGTGTAATTCTTGTGAATTCTTGCGGATTATTCGCGCTTGAGTATACTAAGTGACGGAAAGAGGCGGACGTGTACGTATTTCAGGAAATTCTGTGACCCGTCGCGTCAACGCGCGGTGAAGAAACTTTTATGAATGGCGTGGTTTCATGCTTATAATCCGTTTAAAATATATTACGTTTTATATCCTAAATTAAAGTTTTTTTTTTATCGCGACGCATTGAAAAATGCGTCTAGACAGAGACAAGATGAAGAGCTTGTAAACGGTTAGAAATCTCTCGATATTCATGATAATTGGCTCACGACGACCATGACACACAGACATATGCCCTCCACAACGCGTGTATAAATTTCACAAGTTTTCTGCTCTTCGAAATACAAAATAAAAAACGAGCGAGTAGAGCTTGTAAGAGTTCCTGTTCCAAGAACGACGAACCTAAATTTAAAGCGACCATTTTTTTTTTTAATTTGCGCAAGACACTTATATAGTTTTTGATTCTCGCAATCGCGGCGCCGAAAAGTGGCGTCGTCGCGCTTCCCGGAAGCTTTCTAGAAATCGTCGAAAAAAAAGAACCGAGTCCCATCAATAAATTGTCGCGTCGAGTGGCCGTAGGGAAAAAATATATAATGACGGTAATGGGCTATACATAAGAATGAAACGGTAGCGGTGGGAGAAAATTCGGACGAAAGAGGATAGAATTGTTTTTTTCCCCACACACGATTTATCGGAATTCGCGAAATTAACGGTTAATATATATATATATATATATATATATATGTAACTCGTTCTCTGAAATTCAATTTGATATATATATATATATATATATATATATGTGGGAGTTGATCTGATCAATCGATGGTGAAAGTTATATAGCCAAGCGTACACTCGTCGATAACGATCACGGTAAGATTTAAAACCAGCCGATAACGAGCAGCAAAAAAAGCATGTATTTCAATAAGCAATACATGACTCATCGACGCACGAGTCTTGGGTTTTCCCTAATAGCAGACATTTCGTTGATTTGATAACAGCTCTCCGGCGTGTTACGTTATCTCGACAAAGAATTACTGCTGCTGCTGCAGCTTCGCGCTTACTAATGACTAATAATACTGCTGCGATCTTTTCGTCTTCCCTAATTTTTTCTTACGTCAAAACACGCGATCTGATAACATAACCCAGCTCTGTATAATTGATATAACATTTAATCTTCATCGGAAAAGACATTACACTAAACAAACCAAACACACACACACACACACATACTTTGCCTTCGAATGTCTTACATAACTCTCCTCTTGTTATTGAAGAACGACCAATTCACGCTATTACTATCGCACCTATATAACCCATTCATTCATTGGCAATGTATTATACACACACACGCACCTGTTTGACTCACTATGCCATTCATATATATATAGCTGTCACGCTACAAAACACTAATCGTAACCGTGCCTGCGATAAAAAACGTAAATTAAACGCGAAAAGTCGTCTCGCTTCCGAGTATTTGCTATATGCTCGTGCGGGGGGACACGTCATCGGCCGGAAGCAAAAGTGACATTCTTTACCTCCTTCCTCTCTCGCTCTCGCACCTGAGAGTAACCAGGCGCCGCCTTTAAACATTTTATTTCCGCAACTCTTACCTCAGATTCGCCAGTTACTCGTGTATATGTGTGTGTGTGTGTGTGTGTGTGTGTGTGTGTGTGTGTGTGTATATATATATATATATATATATACACAGGAGACGCGCGCGCGTGGCTGAGTCATCACGCACGGGCTCGCCCCGCGTGCATATATGTGTGTATATACTATGCTATGCGCTGTGGTGAGACATCGATTTATGAATGAACGTAGCAGCAAGCAAGCGTGCGCGCCGACAATTACGAGCGGTCGATCGCGAGTGTAGTACCAAGAAACGTGAATTTGCGTATGCATGTCACCGAAGCGACCGCTTGTTTTTTTTTTTTTTACTTCTTCTTCTTCAATGAGTAGGCGGAGGAGGAGGAGGAGTTGTGATTCAATCGCTTCCGGTTTTTTCTGGCTCGTAGCGACGAGGTTATAATTGACGAGTTTATCATAGCGATGATTCCTCACAGCTGTTTAGGATGTCACGCTCTTGTTTTTCTTCTTCTTTCCTCCAGTGAATTGATTGGAGCATTAGTTCATTGTAGTATTTCGAGCGGGGGTACGTATATATAGAGGGTGATAGATACACGGAATTCGAATCGGGGTTGAAGATTGGTATCGGTGCCGGTAATAGCTGTAACAATGAATAACGCCGATTAAACAGCGCACATAGAAGTTTTTACTTATACACTTTCTATCGTCGGATCTGATTTATATTGTTTTAACCGCGATAAGGATTAACGATAACATATTTATGCTATTTATAATTCTAAGCCTTTTGTACATTCGTCTAATGCTGAATTAGTCATTGGTATACATATATATTTATAATCGGTATGTAATTTACAAACAATCGTTGTTCACATTTCTCATATATAATATATATATACACACTCGGCAAATATTTCATTATCTATCAATAACGTATATAGCGAATTTGTCTGTGCGAACTACCACACCATCGTGTATGCTTATACATACACCAATCGAACGTGGCCGCATTATCTAATAGAATCCGCGCGCTTGTACATTGCGCCATCGCGAGCTCGGAACTTTCGACGTTGGTCTTAAATTTTCCGCACGTGCGTGTGCGATTTTTTTTTTCTCGTAACCATCGCGCATCATGCCATACACAACCACACCACTTCGATATATACATAATACATAAGTTCGGGAGAAAAGTCGGGACTCTTGCGGTTTGACCTCCAAAAGGAGGTCAGTTCCGTCGAAAGATATCGTTCGCTCACTCGCTCGCTCTCGTAAGTAACCCGCGCACTGGCACAGGTATCCTTTCATGCTGACGTCAACGCGTCATAGTCTCTCTTGGGCTCTCCCGAACCGCTAAATGCTTTCCCCCGGTATTGCAAGAGTGAAAGAGAGTGAGAGCATCGCTCCCGGATTATCTCTTTTAACGTTACCGGTTGATACTTTTTTTCCGCTTTTCGGATTTATAAGTGATATGTGGGTTATTCTCGGAAAACTATGTCCGTTACTCGTTATAATCTCATTTTCCCCTCTGGTGGTATATATACATTATACATATATAAAAGCGAGAGAGTTGTACGCAAGGTTGTTCGGAAAGTTTTCGTGTGCGGATAGCGCGAGGCAAAGCTTTTCGAAAGTAATTAACGAATGGATCGCTGGAGTGGGTGAAGTGTTCCTGATTTGTGATGGCGCTCTATGTGCGCGCGCGTGCCTAACGTAATTACAGTGATAATGTGTATATAGATGTATATATACGACGTTGGAGGGTTCTCGGAAATGCAGGCAGGCAAGCGCGGGAATTTCGTTTGTGTGATTTTCGGGGTAATGTCAAGGCTTTATTGCTCGTAAAATGCGCCTGTTACGGTAATGAGAATTTGTTTTTCAAAGCTATTGCTGGTGGTTATCATTTGTTTAACAATATTTTCTATATATCAATGTATAATTCAATTATATACTAAAGTAAAAGTGGCACACGCTGTTAAAATTCAACGCGACAATCTCTCGAACAATATAATTTGTACAATCAACGTGAAAACGGTAAATCTCGCAGTTGAAAAGAATCCTTTCTTCGCGGTTGCCGTGGAAAAAAAAAAGAATCAACAAAACAATAGACTCTCGGCAGCGCCTCGTCGAATACTCAATGGGGCGTATTACTAAAAACGTGACGCTTCGGCGCTTCTACCCCGCGTATAAGTACCTCACAACTGATAATAAAACAAAAAAAAGAAAGATGCAAAATCCACGTTCCTATACTTAACGAGATAGTATATAGACCAAGTTATCGCTTCAAGGTTGTATTGTATATTACGCCACGCTCTCTTTTTTTTTCAAAGTTTTATATACATTCGGGAAACGGTATTACAGGCGGGTTGCGCCATTTCGGCATTATATTGTATACTTACCATTTGCACTCACTGTTTTTCTCACGTATACGCGCTAATTGCATACGACTTTCCGCCGAGCGCTGTGTCTTATCGTTCGCGAGCGTTTGGCGATTTTTATTTTTGCGCGGCTAAAAGCCGCGTGACTAAGCCACCGTTGCCGCGTTATCGCGCTCGCGATTTCGCCGAATCGACGCGTGCTGTTAAGAAAGAGAGAGAGAGAGGTTTACAAGCACGCCGCGGTAATAGAGGTCGCGCGCGGTTTCTTTGAATTGCCGTAAAATTCATCGGCGAGCTCTCGCGTGTGTGTGCAAAAGTATGATAAGAGAATTTGATTTTTTTTTCATCGTAATTGCTGATAGAGCTGAAAAATTCGATGGATGTGGTGTGTATGTATGTAGCATTCGATGGTGGGTGGAACGAGCGTTGCGAATTGTTTTCCTGTTACATTGATAAGAGATAATGTAGTCGTTTTGATGATTGATATAATTAATTGATAGTTGCGCACGATATGGATATTGTTGTGTACAATTTTTGTCAATATTATTGTTTGAAACATGCAACTCATCACTTTCCATAATGAAACGGAAGATTTACATAACGTAATGTGCGGCGCTCACGTGGATGTAACATAGATACCGGTAATTTTCCTCAAAATTACCGATGTCAATCATACACGAGTAACGAGGAAAACTGGCGTCCATTATTCACGCTCTTAACTGCTTCGCTTATTGAAGCCTTGTATATAATAAAACCTCTACATTTCCATCGGGGGAAAAAACCCATCGAAAAATTAAAACCCATTTAACGCGCTTAAATTATTCTAGTCCCATAGATCCGATTCCCCTTCTTTATAAACACAACAAAAAAACCTTTTTCCGAACCTTCATATCCACGAGACAAGATAAACAGAACAATAATATAATCGATCAAGCGAAGTTCTCTCACACGGCATATACGTTAAATTTTATTAATAACATGAGCGCGCTCTCGAAATGAATAAGTAAAATAGGGAAGACGTCCCCTGCGTACGTAAAAGTCGTCGTCGCTATACCGATCGTCATAATTCAAAGGAGATGAGATGCTATAGCTCCTTGCCCCGGCGATGATGAAGTGCCTTTCATTCATGCGAGTGCGCGCGCGCGTGGATAGTCAGGCGTGAAGAGTAGGGGGAGGACGAGGGAGAGAAGACAGCAGTTTGTAAAGAAAAAGGAGTGTGTAAGGTACAGCAGTGCACGTGCCCGCATGCTGCGGGGTAAATTCGACGACGACGGGCGCAGGAATCATACGATCTCACGCTAAGCCCCCCCCCCCTCCCTCCCGATTTTTCCGCGCCTTACTCGGACGTGTGTGTGTGTGTGTGTGTGTATATATATATATATACACACACATACAGTGAGCACTCGCCTGTTTTCCTTCGTCCCTTTTCTCATCGGTGGGAAAGGCGAAATAGGGATCTATATAGGTTGCTACTGCCTCTAGTGTCATCGTCTCCACATCCCCGACCCCTTTTGAATATCATTCTGATGGAGGAGAAAGGGAGAAAGAGAGAGAGAGAGAGAGACAGACAGAGAAGTGTTTCGCTTAATCGCGCGCCATTCGGCTTTTTATTTTCATAGCTGTCGCGCACACGCGGGGGGGAGGCTTTATGAATATATATGTGCGTGCACAGCCACGATGACTTTAATTTCGTTAAAAGCGCTCGACGGCGTGGAATTCCAACCCGTAGAAGTTTAATGTAATGGAATTATTACTCTTTTTGTGTGTGTGTGTGTGTGTGTGTGTGTATATATATATATATATACACGTGCGTTTACAATGTATCTTTTAACTTTATGAGATATGTTTCATGTTTATAAGCTTATATATATATATTTTCGGTATACATTTATATTTGTAAAAATATAACTTTAAAATGAGAAGCTACTACCGCATCGATATAGTCCCGTAAATGTAACCTTTGAACTATATATTACAGTAAGATCTCTTTACCGCGCCGCTGCCGCCGCGCGTTCCTTGTAATTTCGAGCACCATCATTTTTTCACTTTACAGGCGGAACGAGATGTTTACGCGCTCGTTAATTTCGAGGAGTACGAAAGAAAAAAAAAACCGGACTGTAAGTGAGCATGTACCGCGCGTTACGCGTCGCAAGCTTTAATATTTGGTGTGCCATGTGTATGTATTTTATGACACGATCGTTAGTCCGGCACGAAATGTCAAAGATACACGTTGTAGTGTGAGATAAATTGAAGTTTCGTGTGTGTGTGTATATATATATATATATGTGTGTGTGCGAGATGGTTAACACAACGTCTTAAATTCGACATTTTATAGACTAACCATACTAAACTTTTTCCTTCTCCGTATATAATACACGTGCAAATTTATCTTTTACGCGAGAATATATATATAAAAATATCGTATATATATACCTTGGGTGATCAAGGTCCGGTATGAAAACGGATGGAGAAGGAAGAAAAAAAGAAATACACGCGCAGCTTCCTCGAAAGCATTTCCTGCGGATTGCCTTTGCTAATTCACTGTCTATATATCCAGACACACGTGTATATGCACCCAAGAGAAAAAGGGAGATCCTAAACGCGACTTTAATAACCTTGCGCGGACGTCGTAAAAATGTAAAGAAGTGCGCGCGTGCGCCTGAACTTATATGCACATCGCGACGGAAATGCCTTCGCGATCGCGTCACATCTCAGGAATTCTTCTCGTCTTCGCTCTGCACACGTGTATATCTGTATATACTTATATGAAGAGAGAAAAAATAAAAAGGAGCAAACCGCAGAAGCCTCGGTATTTTTTTTGTGTTTTTTCCCACACTCCACATATCGTTCTTTGTTGCGTATCTCTCTCTCTCTCTCTCTCTCTCTCTCTCTCTCTCTCTCTCTCTCTCTCTCTCTCTCTCTCTCCCTTTTTTTCTTTATTGCACGCCGACTTGATTTAGGGCCGTTATTTTCTCTCTCACTCGCGTTCACTCGCATCTACCGTCGCTCAATATCTTCCGTCGCGTGGAATTCGGAACTCATGCCTGGCCTCGTTCCTCTTCTTCTGCTTCTTGTTTTTTTTTCTGCTCTCAGGGGTCGCGCACGCTCAAGCTTTTTTTATACCTTGAATGCTATTCGCTGCTGTGGTATGTGTAGCATATATATATATATATATATATATAGTCGGATGAATGGATGGACAAGGCGCGTGATAATTGGCCGCAGGAATGCGGTGCGAGAAAATTCGTGTATAGGTGGTGTATATGGTCCGCGTCTGCGCCCACGGATTCTATCTAATGAATTAGCGAGCGGTTACGCGATGTTTCTTTTTTGTTTTGAACGATGATCCGTGGTATGCGAGAGAATCTAAGTATTTCTGGATGGGTTCGCATTCTTTAATAATTTATTAGTGATGGAGCAAAATTATTTTATTCGTGTGGGTAAAAATAAAAGACATCTGCAGAAAAAATAATATTGATACTTGTACGTATTAGATGAAGCTTATAAGTGTGTCACAAGGGGATTATAATTTACATTTTGACGAATACTTTTTTTGTTTGTGACATATTAAGCCTTAATTTGTAAATATTATGCAACATTTCTCTCTTTTCTATCTTTAATTTAAAAATGAAAATAATAATCTAGACCGGGCGCCGAACACGCAATAAAATGAACAAACGCTGTTTTTATCGAACCGTACCACACTTGCATAAAAGATTGCACTATCGTTCGGATAAATATATATATAATAAACCCGGGGGGCGCGCATTCGCATCGTGTCCTCCTCCGCCCTCCTGACGTCAGACTTGTATAGGGAACCGCGGGAATTCCCCGATGCAACCGGACGAACGCTCTTTCCACTTATACGCTGGACTGCGCTTCATATACGTTCGTTCACCTCTTCCTCTTGTGCAGCAACTCCTTTGTCTCTTTCTCTCTCTTTGTGCGCTAAAAATGGAATCGCCAAATACATTTTAGTCTGCGAACGAAAACCCAATTAACGCCTATAGAAAATGGACAGTTAGTGCTCGACTTTGCTACTTCAAAGATCTTTCCCTCATTCCTCTCTCTCTTCTCCTCTTTTTCCATATTATATACGCCTCCTCTTTAAGAAGATAAACACGGGGAATTTCCTGCGACCGCGCGTCAAAATATTTATCCGTCAAACTTGCATGGTGAAATGTGAAATATATTTACGCGAGAGCGTAAAGTTTTAGCAATAAAAATTTTTTGTCCATCTTTAACCATATCACAATAAGACCGCGAGGTCATAACCAAAATCTACTATATAACGTGGCAGGATAAAACATGCTCGATCAGGGTGAGTCGACTACAAAAGTTTTCCTGGAAGCATCATATACGCAAGTATATATATTATACACGAAATGATGATTTATACGCCCACCTAGAGTCGTCGACTGCGACGGCGCCGTTTACACACAGAATCGCGCACGCAGCTTATCTCTTCGCGAGACCACAAAGCGAGAGTATATATATAATAATAACGGCATTTCCTTGTTTTTTTTTCTTGTTGCCTCTCTTGCGACTCGGACTTTGTCTCTTTCTCCGTTTCGCTTTGATGTAGGGCAATGACGTTTACTCGAGCGGCAAGAATTATAATTTAATATCCTCGTAATCTTCTCGAATTCATTTGCCCTGGGGTAAATAACTCACTTAGCCTCGACTGTAATATACACGTATGTATATGTATATACTTACATAAACGATCCACGTAATCTTTCAAGCCCTAAATTTGTACCAATGAGAAGAGTGATTAATTAATATTCATGAAAAGAAAAAAGAGAGTCGAGGGCGATGCATACAGAGAGGCGAAAATAAAAAAAAAACTCAGCGCCGATCGATATGAACACCACTTCGTGTGACCGAGTGCCCGGCACTGTTCTCAATAATAATCGTCAATCAGCAGGCAAGGAGAAGAAGCGGGCTCGACTGAGGCTCCAATTAACCCGCTCTTCTCCTCTCATCTCCCCTTTCTCTCTCTCTCTCTTTAAACGGCGCGGAGAAAGAGACTTGACACGCTCTTAATTTATTTTATTTTCATCTGCGTGATTCTCCTAATATTCGACCCGAACGAGTTACTTCCTCTTGCGCTAGCAGCCTGTGGTCTTTTTTCTTCCAATTCGTACGTAGGTTGCTTTTGTTTGTGTATTTGTTCACTTTTTTATGAAAGTTTGATAAACAAATATTTTTAATCGAGCTTCGAAAAATTTTATCACGCGGTTCATTAGAATCAGGCACAATTGGCGTTCGTGAAATTCGATACTCAGAGCAGGTATAGAACATTCCTTGAATTCTTTCTACCCCTTCTTCTCTTTATTTTTCTCACTAGTCGCGGCACTTGCGTGCAATTTACAATTAATGAGTCTTTATGCGAAAACGCAGCTGGAGCGAATGGACAAAGGCGTCTTTATTGTAACATATTTCAAGTAACACAAAGTACCTGCACAGTGTTTACGTATATCGCGTGAGTGTTTGAGCGGAAACAACGGTTTTGTACTCAAAGTGTACATAATATGTATACTTTTTTTTCATCTTTAATCAGACAGTTTTTTGTTTTGTATGACGATAATTTGATTGAGCTGTTGATGAAACGAAATAAATATACAAGCGTAAACAAATCCTTCCAGAACGTTCGCTTCTGCACCGGTATCCAAGAGCGGTGAAAGTTTCAAGGTCCGGATTAAGAATTCTATTTTTAAATCCTATTGTTATATGAAATATACTCTTATCTTGGCTTGAAAATATAAATTCCGCCAATTGACCTCAACATTGAACTTGAAATTGAACACAAAGAGGCTGAAAAATCGAAACATCGTATACATATATACACTTGCAACGTATTATATACGCCATCGTTCAATTAATCATTCTCATTTCACCTGTATAATCAAATGCTGCCGATTAGTGACTCCATCTACGCCATTCTTTTTGCATTACTTGCACTCACTTATGCATATATTATATACACTTAACCGACGGAGAAAAAGAAAGCGGCGCCTTCTTACTAATACATCCGCGTTGACACACAACACACACAGATATATACGCTCAGGACTTTGGTAAACGGTGCGAAGGCCGCTTTTTTCGAGCTTTGTCACTCGACGTGTCTGTATACATATATACAATATACAAAGAAACCGGGTGTACATGCGCACATATATATACAAATACATATAACGGTCGCTTGCACGCCTGCGCTTTCTCGCCTGCTTTTGTCGCCGTTATCTCGTTCCGCCCCGTTCTTCGCGCAATTATAATATATACTTACGCATCACAATTGCACCGTTCGTTCTTCATATATATTTTTTTTTTCGAGAATATTCTTACACTTATTTCATTAATATAAGCCGCAGTCATGCGAGCGATATATAGATCTTTATCTCTTTTTGAAACGTGGCGTAACCCATATACCTTATATATACCGAGAACCGTCACAAGTGAATTTTTACCTGCTTACGAGAGGCCTATATAGACACGAATTCGCGGTATTACACTACTGCTTTCGGCTATACATATGGGATTTCCGTTTGAGACACGGCACTCACGCAGGGAATGGAATCCCAAGCGCATCCGAGCCGGAAACAGCCCTGGCGTGTTGGTATTCGCCTTCGTTTTATTCGAGAGCGAAAAAAAGTGCCATTTGTATTTTTAAATTTAACTCTCGCTCGCTTATAGTGTGTTGGCGCCAACATGGAATATGCGTGAGTATGTATTACGCATTTTTATAACAGGATTGCGCTGATCAAGCCTATATATACGTATGGTTTTTCTCTCGAATTGAAGAAATATATTTTGTAGGTTAAAGTCGTTTATGCGTGAGTATATACAAGAGTAAATACTGATAAATGACCGCTTTATATCGTAAATTTCTAGAACTTTAACGACGGTCCTTGTGAACAACGAAGCTTGTTTATTTAATCTGTGCATATATACAACAACCCACAATTAAGAAACGCTGCGCGCGCGCGTGCTTGGTGAAATATAAATTTCGATCGCGTTGCACAAAGTATATTTTCGCAAACTCTCTCTCTCCTCTCTCTCTCTCTCTCGCCAGGGCAGTAAAATTGAATTATGCGTAATAAAGACCTTTCGCAAGTAATAATTTTAATTGAATTTACAACCGCCGTCGGGGCACTTTGAACTTGCGCGCGCGCGCGAGTGTCTGTGTGTCTGGTTGTAATAATGGGCGCGAGCGAACGCGATGACGCAAGCGTCGGGCAATTTTCGCAAAATCGAATTTCCCAGTATCACAAGCCTGGACGAACGCGCATGCTTATCGTAGAGATTGGCGCCTCTGGATTCTTTTTTTTTAGCTATTTCACGATCGATGAGTCATCGCTGTTGTTAGGGGACGCGACAATTTCATCTTGCAGAGATGTATATTGAATCATTAGGTGAAATTAAAATACAATCCGTTGTGGCGAGACGCACGCGGTTGGGATTAAGTATATAGTTATCTATAGCGTGATTTGTGGCGGCGAGTAGTAGGGACTGTTGGGAGAAGTAGGTGAGAAACATGCTGTGTCGTCGTCGTCGTTGTTGTGCTCGTAACGCAATATGATGCAAAATCACGATGATTGTCGCGGGAGAGTTGTTATTTTGTTTTCTATAGGGTTTTGATATAAATTATGCAATCAGGATTTTTATAGTTGCGTCAATTTCAATTTTGAAAAAATTCAATTTTGAGCTATAGTTCGTCAACGTTGACGAACGCATTTGGTAACGTAATTGTTTTCTTATTATGGAATGAATGGATATGTACTTTATGCGGTTTCTTCCATTTATCTAAGCTATGGAACTTTACTCGTTAGCCTTTGGTGTATATAGATGTTGTGCAAACGAACGAAGAATAAAATTCTAACACGGAATAGTCGTAAAGTTTCGTATTATCATAAAAACTTCATTAGCCGCTTGACAATACGTGAATCAATGAAAATCCACTCACAGGCTTCTGCGCAATAAAAATTTTCTAAAACGTAAACAAATAATTCGTATAATTTATCCGTGATAAGTCTTCTCTTTCTCGTTTCATACACACACATTTGAATAAACGTCAAATATGGGAAAAATCGCACGTACGAGCATGATATACGTTAACTGTGAGGAATTTATTTATGAGCTCAATATTATTATAAATTATTTAAATGATTCAATGAAGAATAATGAGATCTGCGTAAATTATAGACTGTCAAATTCCTAATGTACAAACTTGTTTTTCACTAAATTTATTTTATTACTTAAAAGAAATTCAAACACATCGTAATAACACTCTAATTGACAATTTATTTTTATTAATCATTATCTTCATTTGTCAAATAAACGTGCCCCGACACTCGACAACAAACTTTCCCTCGAACCACTATACATTCTCTCACACTCACATACAAACAAACAACCAGATAAATCGTAAATTGCGCATCAACATGTTAGCAGCACAAATCTATAATCAATCTCCTCCGCCCCGTCAACGAGATCCCTCTTATTATTCTACGCGCTCCACTTACTACTACATCACAATATACGCATGAAGCGACCTTTCCCCACGCACATTGTGGGTCTGAAAAAATCCCCATATTTGCGACTTAACTTTTTCCTCATACACATTTAAAACATTATAAACACACCTCTGAAAGTCCTGCCGAAAAAGAAATCCAGGCCCAATAAAGGCAAACGTTCCATCAGAGAGAACGAGAGACTTATGTTATATATACGCGCGGGGATTTACGCGGCGAAGGAGCGCTATATACTCGGTCCCAGTCGGCTTAGCTCGGTTAGCTTCGGCCAACCGGCCATGTGGTGATAGCACAAACGAGCGAGCGAGCGCTACACTACCTCGATGACAGAGAGAGAGAGAGAGAGAGAGAGAGAGAGAGAGAGAGAGAGAGAGAGAGAGAGAGAGAGAGAGAGAGAGAGAGAGAGCAGCGCGCGCACGCAGGCATTATAGCCGCAAAGAACCCACTGTCAGTGTCATTCCGGCAAGCGTCGAGTGCGCGTCGCGGCGCGTGCTCCAAAAGAACGATTGTTGTTGTATTTATATATACATATAGTGGTGTCTGTGAGGATATAAAAGTGTGTGCCAGTAGTAGTATAGCAACCTTGTGCCCTTTTCACGCGTGTCAAGAAGAAGAGAGGAGGACGATTTGCGAGCGGGTCGAGGTTACTGGATTTCCCAGAAGCAAAAGCGAGGCGAGAGCGAAAAAAAGCGATATATAAAAGAGATAGGGCGAGACATTGGAGAAGCTTTCGCTGAAGGTTTTGGTGAGTGTCTCTATAAAGCTCGTACGTGTATATAATCTACAGATGCGCGCTGCGAAAACCGGCGCGTGTTGAGCTACCTGTTGAGTGGCAGCATGTATATATGCGAAACTGCGCGCCGGTATTAGCTGCATCGACAGCCAGTTCTAGCACAAAAACAAATTATGATTTTATTAAAAAAACCCACTTCTCTGTGCTCCGAAATCATACGATAGCTCTTTATATATGTATATATATACCTTTGTGTAAAAAATGACGTAAGAGGGGAGGAATGTTTCGGAGGTCGTGGCGCGGGGGCAAAGGACGATCGACTTACTACTTCGTCATCCTCGAAATGCCATTCCACTGCGACCGTAGAGTATATAAGCACGTTATTTATATAGTTATTACGAAAAGCACTTTAAATCGCTTTATAAACGCATCAAAGAAGAGGAGTCGCTCGCTCACTCGCTCGTCCCACATCTCCGAAGGGCTAATTACGCTTGCAACTAGAGGGTCTAATTGCCCATCTCTCTTGCTCTCATCCGCCCGTTGAGTATACGCCCACACACGAGTGTTTTTCCCTTCCATCTCGCATACACTTACGAAGAATTGGTAAACAAGTGCGTGTGTGTGTGTATGTGTGTCGCCTGCGCGCGTGACCCCCGACACGCGCGCAGGACCGACTATATATATACTACACTACTACTACTATGCCTTTGAAATAATCCTTCGCGTTGTATATATGTATATATAGCTATATCGTACATTGCCCAAGCGCGTTTTTTCCGTGCTCGCGCGCTGGTACATGATGTTGTTTTCGAGATCGGTGAGGTGGGCTGACGTCAGCTGACGTGATGGGCACAGAGCGCGTTATATACCTTTCGAAACGGCCGTGTGCTACGTGTTTTATATTTTGTATATATATACTTACTGATTTTTGCGCTCGATATGTAATACGGCTTCTGGACGAAAATTTATCTAGCATTGTATACATATATACGTTTGTAATCGCGCATTCTATGTTCGACTGTTTGGTTATCCCGATAAGCCAACCATAGATAGTGGGCGTGTGTGGGAAACCATGTATATCGGTTTCCTCGTATTTCTCCTCTCGCCTGCTGTATATTAATATACTTGTGGTTTTCGTAAATTAGATAGTTTTGGCTTATAATGACTTTTAGTGTGTATACGCGTGTAATCTATATGCAACGTCGTTCAGTGAACTGTTGCTTACTATATAGGATATTGGCGGGTTGCTATACGGTTGTACGAAAAAAAATATAAAGGAGGCTTTACATAACAATGCGGCTTTGCACGAAAAGAATATTATTGTCGAAAAACAAGAGCGAGAGACTTTTTTAGACTTCTGTTCACGGAATCCGGTGTGGGAAAAATGCCACGCGAGGAGCGTATAGTAGTACACTACTTTTTTAAATATCGCAGTATGCGAGGATGACGTTCGCGATGGATTCCGGGTATCTCTCACTCTCTCGCGGCGACGAGCGTCCTTGGTGCGCTACTCGCGTACAGTCCACAATTACGACTCTTTGTTGCCTCTTTTTTTCTCACACGCGGCAACGACGGCGTTGCGATTCTTTTTTCGAAAAATCCTCATTTTTTTCTCTCTCTCGCTCTTTCCAACCTTTTTTCTCGTTGCATTTTTTCGGGTAAACATTGCGTCATTATATATCCGTCATGACTTGGTGGGTTGCTCTCGCGTGTCTCGAGAATTAATTCGTAAAAGCTTACAGAGCAAGAAGAAAAGAATGTAGTCCAGGTTCGTTTTCAGTTTCGGAGCCAGTTAAATATTTGTTCAGTTTGAAAGAAAACGGTTATGATATGGACGCGCATAGAAACTGCTTTTGTGATCTTACGCACATTGGAAATGTACACGAGGAAACGTATAGGTGGGTGTATGTATGTGTATTCGAAGAACCAAGGCAAGGATCTCAGCGATGGAAAAAATGGAAGTAGGCTTTTTTTTCGATTGAAACGTCGCATCGGGCAGCTCTTGTATAGAGATAAGCGCGCCCCATCCTGTTTACACTTTCGACAGCCGCAATCTTTTGCTTTTTTAAGCAGCGCGCGCACGCGCGTGTAGTCCCCACTTGAAACTTTCCTCGACTGTTCATCTACAATGAAGACAACTTTAGGACACTTTTAGATCTATCAGATTTCGAAACTAAAACACTGAAATATAACTCGCTATAGCGAGCTCAACAAATCGACACGATTTTTACCGTTCGCAGTGTTACGTAAATCTTCCTTCGCTTTTTTACTCTTTCTCTCTATCTGTCTCTCGCGTAAAATCAACAAATTTTTTACGCGACCACCACGATAATTGCATTGTTGCTGCTGCTGCTGCTGCCGGCGTTGAAAGAGAGAGAGAGAGAGCGTTTTATTGTGACGCGACGATATATACAAAGCCGTTCGCAACACAGCTGCCTTTGTGTGTCGCGCGCTATCGCCTTGCGCTCTTGTTTCTAAATCGTATCGCCAGTCAGGAATTTCCCTCAATGCGATATGTATACTTTTCATATATATACAACGCAATGCGTTTCCTAAGGATGGCGGAACGCGAGTTGTATACACAAAAACATGGAAAATTTTTCCATCTCAATTTGTAACTGCGCAAATGCGACGTTCTCTCTCTCTGCGGAGAACGCCGAAAAGGCGCCTGCGAGTCAACGAACCGCGAAAAGCCCTCTCTGCGATGTTCCACTCCATATATATAAAAAAGCCGAAAACTCGTTTCGCCAAAACGAGCGTGCGCATCAGCAGCGTATATGTGTATATATGTATACACACACACACACACACAAACACACACCGCATAAAAAGCAGAGCTCATCGTTCGTTCCCGCGCGAGCGCTTACACAAAGAGAAGAAAATCCACCAGTCCTCCTCCTCCTTCTCGCGCTCTTTGTCTCTATCTCTCCAAGGCTGAGCGTCGCGAAATTCTTTCTCTCTCTCTTTCTCTCTCTCTCTCTTTCTCTCTCTCTCTTGTGTGCTCTTTCAACGCTTGCCTCTTTTTTTTTTCTCGAAGCGATATCGCTAGGCTATTATTCGCGATGCGGCGGCGGTCTCGGTACGCTCGGAAAATGTATTATGGAACTCGTAATCTCGCTCGCGCGCGCGCATTCCAGGTGCGATTTCACGTTGCGTGGTGGTATATGGGATAGAATGAGAGAGTGAGAGAGAGAGATGAAGGCCACGCGAGGTGGCTTCTCCCCCCTCGCTGTGTCGTGTCTTTCTATAGCCGGCGATTAGCTACTCGCGCGCGCGCATGCTTAGAAGGATCGTAACGATTTCATTCTTGATTGGTTGCTGCCGCGTGCGCGCATATTTACGTTTTGCTATGTATATGTGTATATATACAAACGCACACATCATGATGCTTTAGCAGTTTTTTTTTCTTCTTCTCGCGGTTTGTAGCGCGATCCGCTCGCGGCTTTGATTTTTTTTCCTTTTACAAAACGCTCGAGGAGAGGAGTAATATACATGTATGTGTGTATATGTAAGTTTTAATATCGTGCGTTATTCGCGGTATGTGAGAAAAGAGGTTTTTCTCTGAAATCCTTATGCACGCATGCTTATGACCTTTTTCCATCTCTCTCGTATCTCCTTATGCGCCGCTTTTATACGAGTATATATATATGCAATGATGCGTGGCTCGCAGCAGTATATGCAGTGTGTGCATGTTATTTTTCTTTTTTTATCCTCCTCTCGTTGCGCATTTAGTTGTATAAGTTGTAACGACCGCGGGCAATTATGTAAATTGGAAAAAAAAAATGCAAAAACATATCGCTGTTGCTGAGGATTTCTTGAAAATTTTATTATTTTAAAAAAAAATCATATTCATTCAGTAACAACAGCAGCAGCAGCAGTAGCTTTATCTCGCGAACATCAGAGCTTCGAAAACCCTTGATTTATTATTCCACGAAAGCTTATATTATGCGCACTTTCTTGTAACTTTATCGGCTTTCGCTCTCTTTTTTCATTGTCATCCACCTACGTGCAAAAAAAAGTACACATACAGACATATACACACGCGTTGACGAACAAAAAGCAGAATTGTCTATACATCGCCCAAGACCTTAGCCTTGACTAACCGAGCGTGTCCCGGTTGCGTTCAATCCGATTTTCACTCCTCATCGACTTAACTATATACATGACTTTTTCAGCAAACACGCGCAATTTTTTACTGCTATCTCAACTCGGGAATCTCACGTTTACACACTGAAATTGCGCAACGAAAGAGTGCGCGCGCGCGTGTTTGTGCGTGCCTGTATACAAAAAGCTCGCAACTACGAGATTTTCGTCAGATAAGAACTTATGATGGCTCGTAATATTGTATAATTGCGAGCTCGCGTCGCAGCAATTTTATTTCTTTCCACCACAATTTCGTCGAGTCGTTGCACGCTCACTCACATATATACACATTATTCAATGAACGTACTTCGCTGTTTTGTATCACGTATAAACTTGCTCTCTCTTTTTCTCTATCGCTTCGATCTCGTTCTCGTCTATGCTAATCGATTTCCAGAAAATCTCTTTCGGGACAACGTATTATACGACACGATGGTACCCATTGGCCGAATAAAGGAGGCGCGCGGCTTTTAAAATTCATGACGACTCATCGTCATCACGCGCCCGCGCGCTCCTTGCCATTATAATAATTTCGTTCCAGAAAACGTTTCGCCAATCGGATATCTTCGTTAGCTTTTTTAGTTAAGTCTCATCATACGCTGAACGCACTGCAAAAAGTCAGCGACACGCGTGTTCTTTGTTCCTCGCTCTTTCTCTCCTGCAACAGACGCAGCTGAGCGCTAAGGTCATCGCTCGAATTATATTTGAGAGCTGTATAGAAGGCTCCCTTTTTCTCTCTTTGGGTGCAGCGGCACCGAGACGAAAGCCGATACGTTCAATGCATATATATGTATAAGAAGGGGGAGAAGAGAAAATGAGCTTTTCCCGGAGCGCTGCAGTGAATGAGGGCATTATCCCCGAGGTTACAAGATGCTGGCGAAGATAGATGATTTTTTTTTCTTCTTCCCCCCCCCCACGTGCGTATATATATATAAGACACGTGGGTGGGAAATGTTAAATAGGTTGAACGGCAAGAACGCGCGCTCGAGCGGGTGTATAATAGATCGGATTATTTGAAAAATACGTTAGGCGTGTTTTGAGTATAGGAGAACTATTATAATGTGTGGGCATGATGTTTGAGAACGCGTGGAACGTAGAATTGGAAACAAGCTCATTGGATTTTTCGCTTGGCGCGTACTTATATATATGGTGAAGAGCGTATGTTTGATGTTTGGACATTCCTCGATAGTTCGCATGACGATGCGGTCGTTGAAAACTGATACCTTTTGTGCGCTCGATGCGCAATTTAATACGAAGATAAAGATAAATATACAAATATTCGTATATAATGATATAGAATAATATTAATAAAATTTCAACATTCACGCTAAATTGAATTTTTCTTGAACCCAACTCTCGACACAACTAAAAATAACGCTCGAAAAGGAAAAAAAAAAGATGTCATTCTCGAAAGAGTGACCACACAGCCACACTCTTTACGCGAGTAGCCGAGATATACGCCCAACGACTTTTTCCACATCCAGGAAATGCGGAATGCGTGCGTTCGATAAGAAGACGACCGGCTATACTTTTCTCCCCACCACACTAATAATACAATATTCTATCTGGAACAGACGAAGCCGGAAAGAAATACGGGCGGGCAAAAAATCCGCCAACTTCTTCGTACATATATACATACAAAAACTGTAAGAGTACAGCAAAGGGAGAATAGTGTGTGTGTGTGTGTGTGTGTGTGTGTGTGTGTGTGTGTGTGTGTATATATATATGTGTATGTATTTCGAGGGCGGGCGACACGAGCCGTATCGATCGCATTGCGGCGGCGACGTTGCGCTCACGACCACACGCGCGTGTCTGTTTTATATACTTACACACACATATATATATATACACACTAGCGACGGTGCGCCCGTTCAAGTTCACTGGCAGTCACCGCGTCGGCATCAGGGGAGCTTATCTGTTGCTGCAGCGATTTCAATCGGATACGAGTGCCTGCGTGTGGCTTTAAAAAAAAAACTGCGTGATACGGAGTTACGAGGGAGAGACATTTCTCGCGCACGGTTGTAATGTATGCACGTGCCGAGTGTGCGCTCTTTAATAAACTTGGAGTGGTATAAAGAGTTAGCGTGTTTGAAATCGTTGCGATTTGCCGTAGCGAATATACATAATTTGCGCATGTCTTCTAACTACCACGCTCTGCTACTTACATATTTGCACACGTGCGCGGGATTATCGATTTCTCTCTTTATATATATATATTCACCTATGTGTGTGTGTGTGTGTGTATGCATGTATGTTTAGGTTGAAGTTTGCAGACTTTATACATACTTTAGTTAAGGCGTAAATTCCGTTGAGTAGCGCGTGATTAGGTAAAATCGTTAAATTATATAATAATATACACCAAAACACTGATTAAATTATAAACGTGCGACAATAATAAGATTTCAATCGAAAAATAAGAACCTTTTCACTTTCTCGCGTGCGCGGAAACGGCAATACGCCGCGCGACCGCGAGATCTTGGGAATACCCGTGTGTGCTAGCGCAAAAAGGCCACTTTACGACGCGCAATATATCTTAGTATATACTCGCAATCTGCAGAGTACGAGAGAAAAAGAGAGAGAGAGAGAGAGAGAGAGAGAGAGAGAGAGAGAGAGAGAGAGAGAGAGAGACGTTGACGACTTAAGGAGGGAAGAGGTAAAGAGGAGCGACGTATTCCGTTTAATTTCGTGCACTCGTCGTCGTCGCGGTTTCCTGGCGCCTATCCAAGTCGATATACGAAGTTAGGGCAAGTACTTGCGGCAATAGTAGTACGAGAGCTCTACAGGTGTCGTTAAATCGCGAGTCACTGGGAAATCCGCTTTAGGTAATATATAGAAATTGGATTTTTAGGTGAGAGGTGTGCGTATGTTTGCTCGCAAAACGAGGACTTTTTATGTAGTCGAACATACGGATGTAAGTAGTACGTGTCGGTTGAACCGTTGCCAAAAAAGCGCTTTTCCGCAATATATCTGTACAAATTCATTCGTTTCATTACGAAAATTTAATTTCCCTCTGATTACTACGTTAAAAAATTATTTTTTTTAAATAATAATAATAATAATAATAATAACACATCTAGTCTGTATAATTTACGTGAAATAATTTATATGGTAATGAACGGTCGGATGTATAATATTACGGTATCACTGGAGATAAAAAAAGATATATATAAATATAAAAGAGAACAGAATAACCCGCAGGGACCTTGCGTCGTAAAACAGTTCATTTTGCCTCGTTCGTCGTCCCGCACGCACAACATAAAAACGTCGTCGCACGCGCGCACACGCAGGAAACCGCGCACAACGTGAAATTATGCCGCGACGTATACACATACACACATATATAGAGTAACGAACAACCCACTACAAATCCTCCCCTTTTATCCATGCATTCGATTAAATGAAAGACCACTGCTGCTCTGCGCAATAACAGCGACTGGAGTAATTCCCTCCCCCGCACATATATATGAAAAGTCATACATACACAATACAATAACGCGTATGAATAAATGGACCGGGACACACACACGTATGTATGTATATAATACACGAGGTACGTTAAAAAAAAAAAGAACAAAAGACCGGCTACACGCAGGTGCATCCCATATACATTGAAATCCAGTCCCTTCGCGTTGAATTCCAAAGTGAGGGCGGAGGTAGTGGCGGCGGCAGCACACACGGGATTACCGTGTTATTGTCGCGCTGCTGCAGCATGCTGCTACTTTTCAGCCCATTGTTAAGGGAGAAAAAAAGCTCGCTGCTGCAGCGTAGAGTGTAGAGGGCCATTAGGGAATGACGACATCAGAGCGGATTATTGCGTCTGGGAGAGAGAAGATCCTAATGGGGAAAGTCGTAAAGGCGTATAATCTTACGTATACAAACACACACACACACACACACATACATATATATGTATGCGGATATAGGATTGGTTCTTGATTATCTCTCTCGTCGCTTTGTGCGTGCGCATAGGTATATGTGTGTGTTCTTCTTTGGTATATGGCTACCGGCGTGGCCGCGGCTTTTTGAGGCCAACCGTCGTGGTGGTATACAGAGGAGCGGCACCGACGAGATAAGTTGCGTATATAATAGTAGGTCCAAGCGGGGAAAGAGAGTCAATATCGCACCTTTTAGTCGGACAGGAATTCAACTCAATATATATATATATATATATATATATATATGTGTGTGTGCATCGATCTTGAAATGTTACTCTGCATCGTTGCAAAAAGTCGATGACGTTTGTACGATCACGGTTAACGTCGGGTTTATGCTAATGCGCCTCTTCGACAAATTAATGATTCCGTGGTATTAGCATATCAGTGTAGCAGGCTTCTGCACAGCCCACAACAGATGACTGATGAGACGAGAATATTGTCATTTAGATTAGTTAATGCTCATTGTTCGCGTTCGCTGCCTTGTGGTCGTTTGTATAAAGAAGCTCGAAGCATAATCATGTGGATGGTGAAAAAAAAAATTACAAGTCATTAATCTCGTAAAACAGTTTGATCAATCAATAACGGGCGCATAAAAAAATGTTTAAAAGTCTAAAAAAAATAAGATAATAGCAACAACGAAGCTCTCAATAACTGCAAAGCAAATATATAGACATATACGTATATCTTAGAATACTGGGAGAACCCTTATCCTTGCACTTTCGCACAAAGAAAGCTGACTAGACCACCCCCTAAAAAAAACCTCCCCACCCGAGCGCCTGCATCAACGACGCCCCCTCTAACATCTCTCTCTCTCTCTGTCTCACTCGCTCTCCCGCAAAAAATCCCCTGCGCTTATTCGCGCGCCGAAAATTCGTACGGGGCTATTTCGGTCTCTCCCGTCTTCTCTCTCTTTTCAACCGAAGTAGTAGGGGAGTAGTCGTTTCTCTTTGCGTCCAAGAGAGAGAAGACTCGGGGCCAAGTGCGGCGTTGGCGGAGCGTCGCGACGCCAGTTGAAGACTAGCGTCCGCAGGGGACGCACCGACGACGTCGCCGGCGCCGACGACGACGACGACGAGGACGAACGACCATATAAAATCGACCATATTAAACGACAAGCATATACACACGACGCGGAGATAGAGAGCCGATATCACTCTACTTCACGAAATATAATAATAACCACGATCTATACGCATTGATATTAAACAAACGAACGAAAATAATAATAAAAAAAAAAACGATACATATATCCATATCTAACTCCATATACTAATCTCGTCTCACTCACATTCACACACACTTTGTCACGCCATCATATACACTTTCCGACTAATCTTTCCGAAAATTCGTTATCACACTATAGCTCGCGAACGCCGGGCCCATATTATTCGCTTTCTTTAACGATCCTAATCTCTACTTTGGCGATTTCGAGGCCATATCCCTACTACCTCTACGATTCTAAAGCTTTAACTTGACACCCGCGCCTGTCGCTTATCATCGCCGCGGTCTGACATATATACACACATACACATATACTTTTCACACGCCATTCGCGCGCAAAAAGAAAAAGTTCAGTCGTGTACATATAAACGCGACAAGGAGAACGCCGCTAGTATTATTATTCTACAAATATATATAATATATATATTTATCGTAACGACGAAAGTTCATCTTTTGATTAAACGACAACGAAAGAAGATCATCAATATACTACCGCGATCTGTCTTTTTTGAACGAACCTTATAATACTATATACTCATCGAGCAATCTTGTACACAGTTATAATACACGTGTATACTATTGATTAAAGAAAAAGAAAAGAAAAAAATTAAAAAACAAAATATATCAACGAACAATGGCTGCCACCACGTTGGACTCCCTCGACATCGCGAGCCTCCTCGCACACGAACTGCTGTACCAGCAGGTAAATAGCCGATTGTTGCACGAACAAACAACAACTAATCCGCAGTATTATTGTTCCTATATACCTATAATTAACCTGCCTTCTCCGAAAATTCCACAACTTAATCGTCTCCTCACGATCTAATTAAACAGAAAGCGTGAGTGAGTATAAGTTCCGGTATGCAAATTCCTCTAACCGCGCTCGCGAGAGAGAGAGAGGATCCGGTAAAAATAGAGTATAACGTTGACGGCTACTACAGCTATAGCCACGACGAGAAAGTTCCGCGAATGCACGAGAGCGCGCGCGTACGATTAAGTAAGACCGAAACCGATGTTTGCGCGCCCACGCGCGCTCGGATTTTGCTTACGTCCGTCCCGCGCGTACAGTTTCAATAAAGCGTTTCCCGATATAAATTTTCAAGTTCGAGAGCGCGCCAACAAAACACGCACGTTAGAGCATAGTAGTAGTAGTAGTAGTAGTAGTAGTAGTGGCCAGTGTAGCACACGGTCGCCAGTGTCGAGTGACGAGATCTTTTTTGTTTCTTGCGTGCGCGTGTGCGTGGAACGTATTACTTATAAAATCGTTGTGATTTATATTTGTTCTTTTTTTTTTAAGTACTTGATTTGAAAGCTATAGGGTTGAGGAAGTTTGTTGTACGAGAAGTTTATTATTCGTGTACGAGAGTGCGCGGATTATATTTTGTAAGAAGATGGAGCTGAAGAGGGTACGGCCAAGGGTGATGTTGCCGTGTCATCGTTCGCCGGAGCAGCTTCTGTTCTGGCAGCTTTTTCTCGCTTGGGGTAGGGCTATTGAGAATTTTTCATGGTAGAAGTTCGAAATTACCAAATATTATGGGTTTTTATCGCAAATATTTAACAATTTTCGTTAAAATACTTGAAATAAATATTTTACATTTGTATTTGGATTTGAGGTTATGACAAAACGTGTTAAAATACTAGACTTTTTCCTCTTCTTAACTACGACAGACGTAGTTTCATCAAGCTTTATAAGCTGCGCAGTTGTGCTCCGCTTTAAATAGCCCGTGTATAAATATAAATATATATTTTCGCCCTGTAAGCAAATTCATTGAGCAAGAACCATTCGCCTCCCAATATATATATACACACACACATACATAGCCACCCAATTCTAATTTCCACAAAGAAATACCTCCTCTTCCTCTTTCCAATTGGTTTTTCTCCATCGTAACAGACGAAACATTCGCGCCTCGAACCAAAACTCTTGTTGTACGAAAAAAAAACACGAAAGCATGCGTTTAACACTCACCCTTCGCAAGCAATAAAACGCTTGTTCGCACGCGGAAGAATTGCAAAATAATCAGTCACAGACGCGCTCTCTTTCTCTCGTGTACGTTTTAACGCTCTCTGCGCACTCTTTGCTACGACCGATAATGAGGACTATATACTTACGCGCGCTCACTCTCTTAAAGTACTTCTCGTAAATATTGGCGACTCTCTTTCGCAACGCACGGCCGTCGATACCGAGAGCGCACGCTGGTCTTTGTCTGCTTTTGCCAGCACGGAGAAAGAGAGAGAGAGAGTAAGAGAGCAGATTAGAGAACCACGCTCTCTACGTTTATTTATAGAACCGCGCGAACACGCTTGAAAATGCAAGAGAGAGAGAGAGGGAGGAAGAGAGAGAGAGAGAGAGAGAGAGAGAGAGCTTCTTTGTGTCTCGCGCGAGCGCGTCCATCCATCTTCGCATCATTGTTTTTTTTTTATCTATTCGTCCTCGCCCGCTCCTGCGTTGCTGTGCTTCTTCATCACGCTCCTTTTTCTCTTTCTATACTCACTCGTGAGTTCTCTCTCGTCGCTTTCCATTCGCGCACGTGTCGTTTCGCCGAGCTAGCAACCAAAAGAGTTCATGCGCTGCACGTGCGAAAAGAGTATTTTGAAAATCCTTAACGACGATTTTTTACGGTCCCTAACTACCATATATAAAGATTCATTGAGTCGTGAACAAGAAACATTTCTATTTTATTGTAACAATGCTAACCGTAACCCCGTCTTCATAACCAACTATAAAAAGAAACTCATCCTCGATTCTATTCCAACTCAAAGCTCATAATTTCCAAAGACTCCAAAAACGCACTTCGGAGCAAGCCCCGCCTGCACATGTCTCGACGCGTCGCGACGGGTTTCTACTGTTCGCTCTCACGCAGAGAAGGAAAGAGAAAGAGTATATATACATACATACATACATACGCACACATACAAATGGAGACACGCGCGATCCTGACACGCGCGGCCCTCGCGGAGTCACGTTCGTACGCGTGCGAGCGATATCGGGAGCAAGGTGAACGGCCATCGGCTGTCCTCTCGTGCGAAAGCGAATCTTTCTCTCTCTCTATTGCGTGTGTGTGTGTGTGTGTGTATA
>JAYJLV010095529.1:0-12614 GCA_036873485.1 Torymus texanus | reverse complement strand
TCTGACAAAATAATAATGGAATAATATATAAAGTTTGAGGAAGCTAAGTGCCAATGTATTGGCAGCGGTTTTTTTCTTTAGGAAATGATGAAGATTGAAATGAAAATTAACAGTAGATTGCAAATGATATAATACTATTTCTAATGAACTGTATTATGAAATTATTTGTCTTAAACGTTTGTTTACAGTTTGAAAAGTTTATTGTAAGCTTATGCAATCCCCCGGGTACGTGTAGACCTCTGCAACTCTCATTGAATCGTGCAAAACTCGAGATGAAGTGGTATCAAACCCGTGCGTCTGAAATTTTCATTTGGCTGAAAAGAAAAAATTCAAAACTGACTACCAACTACCGATTACCTACATCTGTCAAGCCGATCGCCTATGATATTTATTTGAAACCATATTTCGAAGACAAAAACTTTATCTTTGAAGGAAAAGTTATAATTGACGTTGACATTAAGGACGATACATGGGAAATTGTTTTGCATCAGCATGGTTTAGATATTAAAACTGTACAATTGAATTCTGATCTAATTGTAAAAAAGGAGTATAATGAAACAACGCAATTGCTGACCATACATTCAACAAGTTTGCTTCAACAAAAAACAAAAGTAAAGTTGGAATTTGTTTACTCAGGACATTTAAGAGACGATATGAGAGGATTTTACAGAAGTTATTATGTCGATAAAGATGATAAAATAAAGTAAGATATATTTTTATCAATGATATACTTAACTTTTACATAGTCTGAAAATATTTTACGAAATCTATGTTTTTGCAAATGAATCAAAATCTAAGACTTCCTCTGTGAAAAAAGTTAAAGTGGTATGATACAAATTCATTAAAATATTCATTTTCATTGATGTATATAAAAGAAAATTAAATTTACTATTTATATCACGCTAATGTGAATATTGAATGCAATGAATAGAAAAAAATATTTTTCATTATAAAAAATTAGAATATCTGTCACATAAAAATAATTTTATCGTATAAAACCGCTAATTATAATTTTATTTATTTGGTTTCTAGGTGGTTGGCAAGTACACACTTTGAACCATCTTATGCAAGAAGGGCTTTCCCATGTTTTGATGAGCCTTCCTTCAAAGCTTCCTTTACTATCCACATCGCAACACCATCAGGTTATCACACGCTTAGCAACATGGGTTCATCACCGAACAGAACTCAAGTGTAAGTTATTACGAGACATAGATAAATAATAAAATAAAAAAAGAGACTGATATAAAAATCTAATAGCGTATTTCAAATAATGACTTTTTAATTTTTTTAATATAATGAAATTTAAATGCAATATCAATGTTAAAAATTATGATTTATTGTAAAATCAATAAAAACTGAGCGAATTCATTGACACGGTATAAATTCATTTGTACGTATAATTCGACTGGAGAAAAAATATTTATTCTGATATTAATGAATTACATGAATTTTTTATTCATTGTTCATTATTTATTTTATCCACTATCTCATTAACTAAGTCTTTTTGTTTGCATATGATAAGAACTAATTTTCTTCTATTTCTTTTAAAAATTCATTTCTCTATACATATCCTCTGGTTATGCAAAGCAACGGTTTTTAATCTGTAAAACATTTATTCTATGAAAAATAATTAAAATTTTTTAATTTGTTTTAAACTTCTTCGCCGAATACTTTAATATAAATTTTATTTGATGATTGATACGTTATATAATGTATAACTTTTGTATAGTTACAAATTAATTTTTTTATTTTCTTTCCACAATGTACAGTTATTATATAAATATAAGAAAGTAGCTTATTTTAGAGTCGTTTTAGAGAAATTCCATAAAGATAAAAAATTATGGCTCCATTGTATGAAAAAATGATAAAAAAAACTTAATTTTGTAAATGAAAATTTGCTTATAAACAAAAATAAAAGAAGTAAAGTAAACTTGCTCTGAGAGAAAACAAATCCAATTTAAAAAATATTTTAGATTTTTCAAACAGCTCTCAAGAGAAAGAAAAAATGTATTTTGATCCAAAAGAATTTATTCCTTTTCGAGATATTCCCTATGTACATATACACAAATAGGCACATATGCGAATAATAACAGGCATAAAAAATGAATTGTCTTAAAGTGATTCTTATACTAAATTTTTTTAAATATATTTTTAAATATATTTTGTTTAGAAAATTTTGTGCATTTTTTCAAAGCTCCCTCCTTTGAGAAAGCAAACGCAAAATGATTAATTTAATGAGTTTTAAAAATATTTGATACTTTCTTAATATTTATTTATGATTAAATTATAAGGTAATTATTTTTTTTATAGTGGAGACATAACATGGGATAATTATGGTAAAAGTATCACAATGGCACCGTATGTGGTTGCTTTTGTTGTTTCCGATTTTATTGAGGTCAAAGGTGATAGAGTATCAGTATGGTCAAGAGATCAATTAAAGGGTTATATGAACCATGCTACAACTTTGGGTAGTCGATCGTTGGAGTTGTTAGAAGATTTTACTCAGTTTAAATATCCACTTAAAGAAATGAATCTTGTGGCGATTCCTGATTTTGATATGGGGGCTATGGAGAATTGGGGTCTGGTTACATTCAGGTACGAATATATAAATTAATCTATTATTACTACTATCGTATATATTCAAAACTCTTTTTGATATACACACAACTATGCACACGTATAATATACGCACAGGCGTACCACGCATGCATGCATGTATGCACGGACACGCACAGGCTAAATATGGATATTAAGTTCAATGATTTTTAAAAATATTATTTTCAGAGAATATGGGCTATCTTATGATAGCTTGCAGACGTCAGCCACATACAAGAAATATGTTGTCACCACAATAGCTCATGAATTAGTGCATATGTGGTTTGGCAATTTAGTTACGTGTGAATGGTGGGACTACACGTGGCTGAATGAGGGATTTGCTCAATATGTATCATATTTAGTTAGTGACAAGGTAAATTCCATTTTTTATGTATACATGATCACGCGGATTTCAAAACTTTACATTGTAAATATCTACCACTCTCCATATAGATGATTCCAAAATGGCGTTTACTGGAACAATTCGTAGTCAGTGAACTGCAAACAGCACTTGCAGTCGATTCATTAGAATCTTCACATCCCATGAACAATAAAGTAACAACGCCAAATGAAGCACAAGATGGATTCGACAAGATTGCTTATCAGAAATGTAAGTGTTTTCGACAGTTACACGCTGCATTATTTATGAATGTTAGGGTTTCAGATTCATTTTCGATAAGCGTAGCTAAATAATAAGTATAGCTTTTTTCTATACATTCATATTTTGCACCAAACATTTAGCAAACATCAATTTTTATAAGCTGATGACTTGTAGAAATTGAGGGCTATTAAGAATATTTTTTATTACAGCTGCAAGTGTTTTGCGAATGTTACATAACAGCATGGGTGATCAAGTGTTCAAAGAAGCGTTACAACAGTATTTAAAAACTCACAAATACAGCACAGCACGACCAGAAAATCTTGTTGCGGCTTTTCAAGACCGCTTGAATAAAGAACAACAGAAATTACCAGGAAATTTGGAAGTTGGAATCGATAAAGTTATAAATAGCTGGACAACACAAGCAGGATATCCAGTTGTTAAGGCTATTCGTAAGGGTACAGTTGTCACTCTTTCTCAGGTATATTAATAAACACTAAACATGTCATTTTTACAATATATGGTTATACCAATAAACTAATTAATAAATAATTAGTTAGAAATAATTAATAAATAATTAAAATAATTTTTGAAAACTACATTAAAAAAATAATGAAATATTTTGACCGTTTTAGGAACGATTCTTAGTATCATCCACGAATTCTTCCCTGAAAAACCAAAATTATTGGGTTCCTATAACATATACTACCGATGGAGAACTTAACTTTGATAATAAAATTACTCGTTTGTGGCTATATGACCAAGATAAAGTAATAAATTTGGATGATAAAGACAAATGGTTTCTTTTAAACATTCAAGAAATCGGCTTCTACCGCGTAAATTATGACAAGGAAACCTGGCAACAATTAATAAATCTTTTAAACAGCGCAGAGTTCAGTAAAATAGGAGAAGTTAATCGGGCACAGCTAATTGACGATTTACTGAATTTAGCACGAGCTGATTACATTGATTATAATATTGCGCTTGATGCAACCAAATATCTAGTTAGAGAGACCGCTTATTTGCCCTGGAAGTCATATTTTACAGGTTCAGCTTATCTGAGTCAAGTTTTTGATGCAAATTCAGAAATTCGTGAGCTTTATGCTAATCATACTCTGACAATAATCGATGAGGTCTACAAAAAACTTGGATTTTTCGAAAAGATGGCAAAAGATGATCTTGGACAGCTGAATAGAGAACAAATTTTAGTATGGGCGTGTAAGTACGGGCACGAGGATTGCATCAAACAGGCGAAAGAATACTTTAAAAAGGAAAGGTAAAAAACTTTTATTGTATAACAGTCAATCGCGAAGTAGGATCAGTATCTAAGAAACTCAGTTATTGTTTGTTGTACACTAATTATATTTAATAATTATTTTTATTTCTATTAAATTTTAGCATAACACCAAACATTGCTACAGCAGTTTATTGTACTGCTATCGAACATGGTGATCTCAATGATTGGAAAACTTTGTGGAAAAAGTACGAGAATGCACTTCTAGCAACAGATTATATTACAATGCTCAAAGGACTAGGTTGCTCAAAAGACCATACGATTCTTCAAAAGTAATACCGTTTTTTATTAATTTTATTATGAAAATTTATATTTATAAATAAACTTATAATTTATTTATAAACAGATACTTGGATCGCATTATTGAAGATAATTCAAAAATTCGAAGACAAGACGCAGGAACGGCGTTCTCATCAGTTTATACATCTAGTCAAATTGGTTTAAAAACAGCTATTTCATATTTCCAAAACAATCTTGATAAATTATACAAGTAGTGAGTAACTTTTAAAATTTAATTAATCAAAGTTTTATTATGTAACGTAATTGTGTAACAACATACATTGTGTAATAAGAAGAGAAAATGAGTTATTTCACACGAGGGTTAAATGTTCAACATAAGTCGGAGTTACAGGTGTTGATACGTGCTAAAAACACTTCACCAGACTCTGAAATAGCTTTTTTTTTTGTCCTGTCACACATCGTATTTTGTTGTAACGAGGGATGATATGGCCTTTTTATTTGTACAAGTTATCTAACTGCTTGTGCATTTCAAGTTGCGAACCACATAGTTAATAAATATTATCTATTGCTAGAACTTTGACGGACAATAATATTATTTGCACCATATCCTGGCCGAAAGTACCACTTTCGCTCCCAGCTCCGAAACGCGAATATGGTATTTTCGTCCCGGGTATGGTGAAAAATAGCATATGCACTACGGAGGAAAATTGGCCAGCCTACATCTCGTGTTGGCCCGATTTACACGAGCTGTGGACTGTTCGAGTTTTTTCCTCCCTAGGTTCGTAAAATACTATCTTGTCGCTCTAGTGGGAATTAATAATATTATTTCCTATTTTTCAAAACACCCTTAAAATGCGCGATTTTCTACTCAACTTACAGGCACGGAAAAGGCTTATTTTATGTTCGTGTTTGAAAAAATATATTATATGCCTGTATGTTAATTTTTCTAAATATTTACAAATCATTGTATATTTAGGCTACTATTATTTTGAGATTGTTAATAATTCATATATTATTTGTAAAAATTATAGTTATGGAAATTGGCACGATGTTGGATCTCTTTTTACAAGTTTGGCTTCCCGTATCACATCTGAAGAAGAAATTGACAATGTAAGAATTGTTTAGTATTCTACTTCTAGCAATTCATATATATACTTTTAAAGTTGTAATTGTTTAATGATAATTTTAATTAATTAATAGCTGGAGAAACTTTCTAGTCAAGAAGGTACTAAAAATATTCAATCTTCTCTAAAATCAGCTGTAAAAACGGCGAAAAAGAATTTGGAATGGTTGAAGGGAAACTCTGAAAAGATTAAAGTCTGGCTCGAAAAAAACTATGGTAGCTCTATAATAACAGAGACTCCAGAATCTACAATACAAACATCGGAGACTCCAGAATCTACAATACAAACATCGGAGACTCCAGAATCTACAATACAAACATCGAAGACTCCAGAATCTACAATACAAACATCGGAGACTCCAGAATCACCAGAAATAACTAATCACGAAACGAGTTATCCGTCATCTACTACGCCCAAAGTAACGGGCGAGCCAGAGTCAGGTAAACCAGATAGTGCATCGATTCCTCTAGCGATGTCCTTCGTTTTTCTTCTTATTACAAGTCTAGGTATCCACCTAGGCTTCTGCTATTAAACGCAAATTGTACATACGTGAATAATAATTTTTATTTTTATTTATAAGTTTTTGTAGGTTTAATTTGTATGTTTTACTTAAAAAACGTTTCAGTTAAAACAACAATAAAGATTTCAATGAAAGAAAGTAAAAAATATTTTATAAATCAATTTAATCATCACTATTTTTAAAATTTCACTTTTTCAAGGTACCATAAATAATATTAACTTACGAATTGCAGATAGGATCAGCTAATGCTTTTCAAGATTGTTCGTAAGATGAAGTGTAAATCAGTTATCAACTAGCTTTTTCTGGCACGGGTAGAAGAAAGCTTATGGTCTTGCTTCGTCATTCATGAGGAATAATGGGAATCTGTCACCACATGCTTCAAAATTGTTGTTTGACTATGTTTGTCTAAAATTTGTGTTTTATTTTGTTACTTTTGTTTGTTCATATTTCACTGTATATGTTATCATATCATTCTCATTATACGCTAAAGATGTTTCAAATTAATGTTGCTAAATAAATGTGAAATACATGTATCGTTTATGCCTTTATCAATATTGCGTTTTTTGTAAAAAATTTATAATAATAAATTTATGAATATATTGATCTCAAGTATAATTCTAATAAATATTAATTACATTTAATTTCTTCTTTTGATTGTTTATTCAATTACACAAGCTTACAAAATAAAAAAGTAGTTTTTGTGATGGATTATACTATGCAGTGCAAAAATTGAAGTTATATTCGGCTTTAGCAGGCCAGAAAAAAATACATATTGATTTCATAGTCTAATTCATTGCGTATGCCAATTTTTTTTATTTTTTGGGCCTGTGTTATTGATGAAATAAAGAAGAAGGTAGCCAAATTTAGTTACTTGTTTTCTTTTCCTATACTACTATAATTAAATCAAGTATTATAGATATTTCAATACAAAACCTAAGAGTTTAACAAGTACCTTAATCTTTAGACTGCCCGAAAAGACACTTTAGTGGCTCTATATAAGCCTCTCGACTGAGCTCATAATGGCAAACATGATTACGTGAAAATTTTAGAGAAAAAAAAATTATTTCTATGAAAAAATCCTGGCAGCCTATGGGTTAAGGAAAGAACACACGTGATAATGATATTCAAATAAAAACTGCTGCTAATTTAATGGCTTTTAAGTTTATTATTTCATTATATTAATTATTATTGATGCAAGAAGTTATGGCATAGTGTGGAATAAAATAAATTCTTTAATAGTGACGAATGGTTCATTTTTAACAATAAACTCCGTTTGAAGATATAAAAATAAAACATCATTATAACAAATTTGAAGATGATGGAATAATTTTTATTCTTACAATCGTTCCAAAATATAAAATGCATTCTTTTATTTCAATAATTTTTTTATAACAATAACTTGTGCTAATCTTTTAGAATTAAGGTAAAATATAGTTTTTAATAAGTGTAAAAACTGATAAAAATTTTGTATTAGTAAATAAAATATTTTTGAGAAATTATTTTAAGATAAAACTATATTAGATTTGAGATAAAATAAGCAAAACCGTTTTGTAGACTAACTGTGACCAAAGATATCGATATTTCTAGATTATTGGGCATTGCCATATCCTGCAGGCTCGGAAATTGATAGATTTTAGTAATATTGATCTTAAACTGTTAATATCTTATGTGATTTTTATAGCCAAAAACACCTCAAAACTCTTAATAAAACTTAAAATTAAGATTTTAAAGCAATTTTTGATGATAAAAAATTATTCGACCTTCAAGAAATGATTTATAAAATGAACGATTTGATATTTTATGTCTTGAAAGGAAGAGCCGTTTACACGAAACTATGGGTACTAGGCTTCGTTTTTTGGGTGTCAAGAATTAATCCTCAAACTTTCGTTGAAATCCGGTTTTGCAAGATCTTAGCCTCTATATCGGCAGTTGACCTCAATAATAGCTGTTTGAAAATAATCTTGAAAACTAAAATTTCAATGTCGGGATATTGTAAAACATTTTGAAGAAAAATAAAAAAAAATATGTTACAAAAATATGAAGATAAAAACAGAATAGCATACTTAAATTTCCAAATAATTGGTGATATGGCCAGATACACGTCGTTTGATTTAAAATTAATTCGGTCATATAAAACTAATAACTTATTAGTTAATTTTATAATCTATTAGTAACAATTTACAACAGAAATCGTATTATCGTTTACATTTTTTATTATATCAAACACAGAAAATACAGTGTAAAATAATACATTCTTCATATATATAATACATTTAATCTTAATTATGACATGAAAAATTTGCGATGAACTTATTTAAAAACGATCACGTTATAATGACACAGTAATACGAATAAAAAAACATCCTAAAAATAACTAATAAAATATTGACAATGTACCTTCCACCAGTCTCACCCTTCTAAATACGATTATATCAATAGAACCGCCATTACGGATTTTATAATAAACATTACATAATATTTATTTACACTTAAATACAAAAACGGTCGACCGATACACTGCTTGTGCTGATTCATAGAAAACTCTGTGGCTTCGCGAACACATCAATCCATTGATAACAGCATATATATTTTCTTTAATTCTGAAAGAGTCGCGCTGCTTTATTATGCGTCTCTGTACAATATTTCATATAAAATTAAAGATTTTTATTCAATTTATTAAAATTTCGAATAAAACCACTTTATTAACAGCAACGCGAGATAATTATATAACTCTTATATTTTATAAAAGAATTAATGTTCTATATTAAAATACGAAAATATTAAAATACGCAAAAACTTTTCAGGAGTATTGAACTTGTTTATTTCAACTACTCCCGCCATATGTGCTTAGCCATCCGAAACGCTAAAACGTTGTTGCTTACAAGCCCTATTTATGAAAGTTTCGAAAATTCTTGAAATGCATGTGCGTTCCCAAAATTCAGGTTTAATTTTTCATCGATAAGCACTCACCATTCTATGGCTTGGAACAATCAGTGCGCTTCGCAAACGAATATCACAATGTAATATCGATGTTAAAAGTCTTAGATTATGTGTACACCCGCTTAAAAGGAAGATACTTACATCGACGGTCCAATATAGTTTCAAGTTACTGGTTTCTATACGTCTTGTAAACATTGGCGCGAGATCCTTTTTAAAATTTCCATAAAAGAAGATGTATGAAAATCGTTAAATACTATAATCCATTTTCCAATAAAAAAAGTACCGCGCTAAAAGGACTCGGACGTACGAAATCATTATCGACGCGTATCGACATTGCTGAAGATGCAGCATTTCCGACACCCGAATATTGAAAATGTTTCTCTATCAACAACTGTACGTCTTAAATGCGGCTTTACGAGGTGTTTCTCTTGAGCCAATCCTGGATGGTTGCGTGGTTGCGGTCCAGCCACCGGATGTTGGCTTCGGCTTGCTCGACCGCCTGCTCGACAGCTCGCGTCGCGCTGCCC
Organism: Torymus texanus; assembly: GCA_036873485.1. NCBI lineage: Eukaryota > Metazoa > Arthropoda > Insecta > Hymenoptera > Torymidae > Torymus > Torymus texanus. The sequence goes on along the minus strand of JAYJLV010095529.1, from coordinate 2,776 downwards.
AGCTCCTCCTTGTGCTCATTTGCAAAGTCGAGCAGCTGTAGAAGAGAGCAATGATTAGACAAGGACGATCAATTATGAATAGAGGGAAAATATGTCACTGGACTTACATCTTTGAGCTCGTATTTGGTGTTGATGCGCTTTGTCGAGGACTTAACGATGTTGTTGATTGTCATTAATGAAGTGCCAAAGCTGAAAAAAAGTATATACAATTATCAATTTTGCTTATTCATTAAGTTTAATCTTACATATTAACTTAGAATCTAAGATACTCACTATTCTTTCAATCGATCCCATTTATTTCTGAAGTAACTGAAGGCCAATGGCTGTCCGATGATGTTGTTCGACACCGAGCCGAAAACCCTCGTTACGTCCTGCTTCCTAATACCTGAGTTATCGGTGAGCGCCCAATCTAAGTATCGACTCAACAGCCAGGTTTCGCGTGTGCAACCTAGAGCGTGAAGTAGTAGGTCCTTCTCAGAGCCTACGTTCGTCTCAAGATAACGCTGCCACGTGAATTCCCATTCGGCCTGGCCGCCCACTCGTATCGCCGTACAGTAGACAACGCTCTTTAGATTAGGAGAGATGGGATTGTTGTGACCTGGATCAGCCATGGCGCGCCACGCAGCGAACTGACTGGCGGCATTGCGGACGCAGTCCTCGTGGCCAAACGTGCACGCCCAGTTTAGCACGTCGATACGCGTAAAGACGGTTAATTGAGGATCATCAAGGCTATCCTTAAAGCCAACCTGACGGTAGACGTTGTCCAAAAGTTTCAAAGCATATACCTGAAAGAATCACATACGATATTTCACTGATATAGTAATATTACTTTTAATTCTTGTACCAATCATTGTAAGAATCATTCTTTTAAAATAATTGACGTTATTTCTAGCTTGATCCTGTTATTTCTTTAACTTATAAAAATTATAGTTTCACTCAATGATCCCTTTTATGCTTGCAATAAATCTTAATTCGATAGAAATCTAACACTGGATCGGATCAGTGAGAAAAGCGAAAGTGCGTGACAATTACCCTGAACTTATCGTAGCCTTGGAACTTGACAAGCATGTTGTCAAGAAAGCCCATGGCCGTGAGGGCAGCCTTCCATGGTAGGTACTCAGTCTCGTGCGCGAGATAGGAAGTCACGTCCAAGGCGATTGCATAATCCAGCCTGCCAGCCCTGGCCAAGTTCAACGCATCATCGATCAGCTGGGCTCTGTTTATTGTGGCGATATCGCGATAGCTGTCACGGCTAAGCTGCTCAATTATCAGCTGCCAGTTTGCCCGATCGTAATTCACTCGATAATATCCTATGTTTTAGGTAAAGAGATTTTTTTATTGTGTTTGCTAGTTTTTGTTGTTGCAAAGTAAGAACGAGGAATGATTGGGAATGATTGGAGTAGTTTCGTATTGAATAGAAGAATGTGAGAGTTAGCTTGTTTTTGTGTGAGAATACGAAGGCTTCATGAAGTTATTTTTAAAATTGAAAATTGTTAAATTTATAAGAGAAATACAAAACGAAATTGCATTCAACTCAATGATGAGACGTTATGTTTAATTCCATTCTAATGAAAATGATACTATTACGTTCATGAAAATTCATCTCATACCAGTTTCAAGGATATTGAAGATAAGCCAGTCTTTGGCACCAGCTCCAATATTTTTCAGCGGAATAGATTTTTCAGCCTTCATCCATATAGACGGTTTAGTTGCATTGAAGTCGCGTTTTCGAGCCGTAGTATAGGTAAGGGGAATCCACCAGACCGGATCTACTTCGCCTTTGCTATGATTTCGAAGCATAAAGCGCTCCTAGAACATATAAAAATTTACAATGTATTTACCGCTAAGTATAAATTGTTTTAAATTACCGGTCATACCTGCTTTATAGTAGCCGCATCATTATCGTAGTCTCGCGTGATCGTGACCACCGGGAATCCAGTCTGCAGTGTCCATGTATCCATGATTTGCTTGATAGTCACGTCCTGGCTGAGAACCTTATCCTCGTGCGCCTGTTTCGTCAGAGCGTTCCATAGGTCATCTTGCTCTGCGCTCTGATATGTTCTGAAAATTCATAGTTGCTCATTGATATAACCGAAGTATTATGCAACATGACTTCTTATAGCCTCTTTCCAAATGTGGAGCGAGTTCTAAAATGACAATCGTATTTTTACTCTAGCTATTTTTAAACATGTAGGTCAATATGCATTTTGAATTTTAATTTACTCGTGATCCTTAAAGTCAGATACGTCAAGCACGATCGCAATGATGACACTTACTTTCCACGTAGGTAATTGGTCAGACCGCGCTTGAACACCTCGGTTGTAAGGAAGTGATCCATCATACGGATGATTGAAGCGCCCTTAGCGTATGAGATGCGATCAAAGATCTCGTTGATCTCGTCTGGGTGGCCGACCGCGATCGAAATCGGATGCGAGGATTCAAGCGCATCCAGCCCGAACACGTTCTGCAGCTCGTGTACGACAAATTGCTCTAACGCCTTCCAGCTGGGTTCCACCTGGACAATCGATTCATTAAATTGATTATTCTAAGTATACAAGATTTATGGAGATTTAATAAATAAACTTTCAAATAAAGTTCTGTATATTTGAAAATTGTAATTTATATAAAATAGAAAATTTGTTAATAGATTGATCGCGGAAACCGATTTCATTAATTGAGGAAGACTATATAACTTTTTTAAAAAAAAGTAAAAATATTGGCGAGTATAAGTATATCCGTTTCTCTCTCTCTCTCTCTCTCTCTCTCTCTCTCTCTC
>JAYJLV010095518.1:0-12615 GCA_036873485.1 Torymus texanus | reverse complement strand
ACACACACACACACACACACACACACACACACACACACACACACACACACACACACACACACATATATACATACACACCGACACTTTGTTAAGGTGTTGTAATATGTCTTTCGGCTGTGTTGGCTTTCAAGGGGTTGGACTTATTTTTGGATGACGACGACAATGAGGGTTCGTGGAATTAACGCGTTATTGATACAATATCGGTCGATATATAGAGAGAGACAGGAAGTTGTCCGTGTGATGTAAATTTCTCGAACCCGTTAATTCGAGTTTTGCCCTTCCGCGTTTAGGTATAGTACGTGTATGTATGTGTGTGTGTGTGTGTTCGGGTGTGTGTGTGTGTGTGTATATATATATATATATACATGGGCTGTGTATTGTTTCAGAAATATCGCAGTGAGACATCTTTGATAAGGGCATTGAGAGTACATTGAATAAAAAGCTATTAACAGGTTGAAATGCCATTGTGGTCGATATCGTTTCACATGATAATAGAAGCCAAGGTCTATATATATGTTTTCTATAATTACGCTTTATTTTGAACGTATTGTATATCGACAAGACATGCTATATGAGCATTTAATAATATATATATATATATATATATATATAGACAAAGATAAAAATTTTCCTGTAATAAATATCAATGCAACTAATTGAAAATCACACAAACAAAAATTCAAAATAACAATACAACATATATTGCAAATGAATACATACAATTATGTTAAAATTATCTTTCTAGCGCATAATCCTATAGATATCCTTACGTTCTCCCTCTCCATCCTCTCCGAAGTCTCAAAAACCATTCAATCTCCAAGTTACCTTCAGATTTGGTTAGCCATATATATATATATACCCAAATCCCTGAATCGACCGTTATGTACAATCTCGCCGACATGCGTCCTATAGCTATATCCCTGCGCGCCATCTTCGTCCGTATCAATTATTCGTTGTTTCAGTGACGACTCACTCCTCCTTTTCTCCTCCGCTCCTGTACATCCACTTAACGAATTCATCCGAGATATATCCCTGAGCTCACTTCCTCTCCTCGCCCTTGCTCTCCCATGAATTATGCACTGTCGTCCCACCGCGACTATATGAACGCGAAGGCGCGTCGGCGATAATAAACTACCTATTTAAAATCAAATTTCGCGAGTTCAGCAAGGAAACTAGGTCGGTTTAAGCATGAGCGCGTTCCGATTTCTAATTTTACTCTTCAGAGGTAGGGGAGGTACGAAAAAAAGGGCCACGATTTTTGGACGATGAGTTGGTCTTAAAATGCTCGGAGAGGGTTTGTTTTCGTTCCGCGTCATTTGGTAGCTACGTTGTTGGGCGTGTAGTAACAGTTTAAGATTGCAAGATCATTGGGTCTATTATAGAATGGGATGTTGGAGGGGTATGCGTGTAGTGTTTTATTTAAAAATATTTGTATGGAATGTTAGTTATTGAGGTAGAGATCGCAATATGATAAAAACAGATATATTTTGTAGTAATTAATTAAAAAGTTGATTAAAACAGCATTAAGTCTGTATAATTATGAAATGTGAATAATAAAGCATAATAATATAGTATCATATAATATAACTAATTATGAATTTTGTTTTGTATTGCAGGTGAGTTTTTGAACTATGCATTTGGCTTATCAAAGGCAATAATATATGTAAGTTAAAATTTTCCATATTGAGTAAACATCAATCAAACGAATTATTACATATAAATTCACGTGACCACAAGAAACATTAATTATTATTCTCTATTGCGAGTTTCCACATAAAGCACAATAACATATATTAGCTTATGTCCAGCAATATTCTATATCAACGACCCACACATACACACGGCGTATAATCCTTTATCGAAATTTCTCCTCAACAAAGCGACAAAATACCTCAGCAACATAAACCATCCTCTAACCTCAGCCCTCCATGTCCAGTCCCGCCCTCACTGCCCTTTATAAGCGTCGACTGCAAAGCTGACAGCAACGAGGCCGCGAGCAGCAGCAGAAGCAGCAGCAACAGCGTAAGCGAACAGATTCACGCTCTCTCGCGTCCGCTCGCTGATGGTTAATTAGAAACGTTAATCTTCGAAGTTAAATTGTCTGTTACTAAGGAATTACGCGCCTGCGCACTATATACTGTAGCAGAAACCTCTGCGATTATTTAACATGGTTCAGAAGAAAGTTTAGTGAGCTAGCGATATTAACGTGTTATATACGCAGTAGCATCGGGTAAAAGAATATTACGCGTATAGCCGGGGGTTGAAAGGAAGTCGAACGGTGGCAGTCGATACGGAGGATTAATACGCGTATGATCGGTCAATTGGCGCGGAGTTTGAATGCCGAGCTTTCAGCTGGTGTATATTGACAAACACAGATTATCGATTTGCTGGCGTGAATTATGTTTTTGCTTTGATTTGTTGGGTATTGGATCATTGGTATAAGGATTGATTCAATGAGGGTATGGAAGAGCATATAATTATTTGGATTTATGTATAAACAATATACGTAAAAATGTAAATTAAATGTAAATAATAATCAAAAGGAAAATTTTTGTTTCTCTTGGTAGGGGTTGAATAATAAAATAATAAATAAACTCGCTTTCATGAGTGTATTATTTATTTGAATAAATCGGAAATATTCATATTCGGGTACACGCGTTATTCAGCACGCTGATTAAGTGTTATTAATAATATTTTATTATATAGGATAAATATAAAATTACTTTGAAAATAAGTCTACAAAACAACATCGTATATAAATACTGCAATATGCTATTTCATTGCATCAAGGCTTCATTCGGTTACTTCATGGTAATACTTTTATTCCTAGTTATAGAAATGCCTTCGACATGTGGTATACATTATAAGTGTACGTATATATAAAGTATAAAGATGCTGTACGCGCGGGGAGAAAATGATAAAAATAACCTCATCGCAAAGACGAGCGCGTAATATATTACTACTACTACTACGGCTCATCCCTTCCCATAAAACATTTTCATACACCAAAAAGAGTAACGTAAAATATTTTTGAATAAATATGAAACTTTGATGAAATTCACGGCAAAGAAAATGCATGATCGAGACCGAGTTTTCTCGTAAAAACCTCGTATATATATGTATATAGACACTCGTTTCTCCTTCGCTTCAGTTGCCGTCACCGTAAATAAGTAACGTCAGCATGCATGTCGAATTCCATTATACATATACAAATACAGCCGTTCTCCCTCTCTTTCGAATAGTTTCCGTAATTCTCTTTTAAACTCCAACTTCGACCCTATGTCTTATTTATACCATAATACCAAACTTGTATCCCGAATCGACCGCGTGCATGCCCCCGCACACAAGCCGCTATAAATCATGAACGAGCGCGCTTACTTTCGTTGAATGAATCCTTACATAAAACACAATCTCATCTCATCGGCGACGACGAATTAGAACTTTCGGTTAAACAGTATATATATAGCTATGTATAGTACATCACTCTATACCAAGAAAGACGACGAGAGAGGGTGAGAATTGAAGAAACCAATCGGTAGAAGGTAACCTCGCGCGAGAAATATTTCATCGTTCTTTATTCTCGACTCCGTTTATTCCTGCTTCACCAGCATGAGGCCTCCTCGCGCTCGCGTAATACTTAATCTTTCATGTGCTAGTCGCACCTTTTGATCGGAATATTTGAGGTATAAATTTTTTGGTCCGCTAAGGAAAAGTAGAACTGCGGTAGCAACGGGCGTCAGTAACAGTCGAAGCCTTCATCCGCTGAATAATGCAAGCGCGTTTAAAATAAAAAGCAACTGTCAAATATACGCGCATCGGCGCATGTCACGGTAGATCGAGCTGGCTTTAATGGAATACAAATTAAATCATTGATTATTCGCGAGTGGTGTCACATGGGAAGGATGCGGAAATTTATACATTTCGCCACGGCGATACCTTATAAATAGATCGCTTTATTGGCATCTATATACAACGCGTCCATAATTGATGCTATAAGAAGTTGCGATTCTGAATTATTTTGTGGAATTCCTACCACTGTTCGAAATGTTGAATTACCTTGTATATATATATATATATATATATATATATACCTATATATGTTTAACATACAATTATACACTATGATATACTCCAGAAGCGTAATGGACCCGCTAAACATAGCCGCTTTAAACGAAAAACACATTCAGCTCGCGCGCGCGCGCATGCATTAAACGTAAATTAATCCTAATTGGACGAGCTTAAAAATAAACCTCATTACTACTTGCCTTTCTAATCTAGCGTCATTAAATTCGCCTCATAACAAACGTTTTAGAACAGAGAGAAAAAAAGCGCCAGCCAGAGAATGAGAAAGAGAGGGAAAAAAATACCAGGGGTGTATATATCCAGGTCGCGCTCGCAAATTCTCATAAAAGCGTCCGAAATTAAATGAGAATTGCGCGAGCCGCTCGCATCGAGTCGCAAGGAAAATAAGAGCCATGCTTGTAAAGCGCATAGGTATATATTATAACTTCTGTGTCTCCTTGCGCAAAGGTATATATGCATCATGCATGTATCTCTTACTATGCGTGCTACTATTAAAACTCGCGGAATTGCTTTCAGTCCTCGTCAGAAAATATTAATGGTCTCGGTAACAATTCGCATAATACATATATATATATACACATGCGAGTCTCCGGAGTAAATCCCTTTCGCCCCACGCGAATGAACCGAAAAGGGACACGTGTCGAAAAAAAAACAAACCCGAGAAACATAGACGCAGCGAATGGGAGAAAGTGTCTGGGAGCTGAGCTCTCACACCTTTATGAATTTATGGGACGCGTAATTGTTCAGCACGCAAATATACCTATAGGTACACGCACGTTGGGAGGTGTAGCTTTGGGAAAAACGGGACCGACGTGGTAAGTTCTATATATTTAATGATTTTTTTTCAGGACGTACCTGAATTTTTAAACAATGAACAAAAAATGACAACGAAGGTAAACTAGAGAAAGAGATGAATAAGAAACGTGAACAGTTGGGTGTTTATTACTCCAGGCGCTTACTTCCTCATTATTTCCCTCTCCTTCCGATCTGGTAAAAAAACTTTTCTTGTATAAATATGTCTTAGATCCTTTTCTGCTTCTCAAACTCGTCCGAGTTCGCGCTCTTTCTCACTTTGTTTCCAGCTCAGCCGTTTCTCTATTACCAATTAAAACTTTCAATCCCGAGCTTGCGCAAGAGTCAGAAACAGATCCATTTTTCCCTCGTACCTCTCGCCCTCTCTCTCTCTCTCTATATATATACATTCACTATACGCTTATCTATACAGACACAGAGCTTTTTCAGCTTATGAAATTTCAGCAAACTTCCCTCCTTCTTTCTCTCCATGCAAAAGGCGTAAGCCGAGCGAACGATTCACTCGGCTACTGGCCTGGATATCGATTAAATTTCTCGCATTCCTCGATTGGCGCAGTCTTATCTCTACCTCGCGCCACACTGACTCGCGTTACTAGAGAATGAGAGAGAGAAAGATAGAATAAGCGTGAGCTGTTTTGAGCTAATAAAAATTCCATTCGGCAAAAGCGGTTCACATCTCGCGCTTTCATCCTCTCTCTATATATACGAGTATATACGACAAGTCGTAATTCGAGCGTCGGTCGCATGGCACGCGAGATGATTCATTTTGCCGAGGGATTGTCGTGTGTGCCATTATCATCTAGCAAACGGTCGCGCGTATAAAGGCGTGATGTAAGACAACGATTTCGCTTCCGCTTACTGTGTGGGGACACGTGTAAAAGTGGTAGAGGTGAAGTACGTGTGCGAGGGTTGTTAAGCGAAATTAACTGTTGAGGTCGCGAAAGCCCAGCGCTTAATGAGAATACAACTGGGTTATCGGGGTATTGTGCGGATGGTGGTTTATGGTGGTTTTGTGTGCAGGTGCGTTTTATTTTTTGTGAAAAATATATGAAAAAAGAACGAGATAAGCTTAGATTTTTCTGAATTTTCCATATTATTTTCCATCGTATTAAATGTATTGATGATTTTCATTGTTTTGTGTATATTGTAGTAAAGAGAAAACTGCTCAAATTTCACCTTCATTTGAGTAAGCGGGCTCACGAATAATTGAAAATTGTGAATAAAAGTTGATATTTATACATTTCTCATTTTCCCTTTAATTATGTACCTTATTTGTATGACTAACATCAATACGTCAGCTATTAAATTCTAAACCCTACTATTTGTATCTGTTTGGTAACGAACTATTTTAACATTTATTCGCCATTACACTTTAGATACAATTTTTCGAGTGAAACATCAAAACCCAACTATTGAATTCGTAGCATTAAAGCAAACGAGAAAAAGTATATAATTTCCAAAGTACCGCTTTCCTCAAAGCCATTCAAAATATTTATTTGCAATTCATGGGATAAAAGTTGTTCAACGTAATCAAAGGAACTCTCCATTTCATCGACACATTTGGACGAAAAAAAAAACGCTCATACACCCACACCAACAGAAAAGCGACATCCCGGTCGTTGAACGCATTTCTCTTATGTAACAGTGAGTGACAAAGCTTTCCCTCCCTCTCTCCCTCTTTCATGCGCAAACGTTGAATCGAGGACACGCGCACACTCGCGCTAATCGACTTCTCTTCCCCTGGTCACGTAAAAAATTGGAAGTCGCGCTCTTTACCTATACCCTTCGAACGAGCATTAAGTAACACTCACTGCGTCTATCTTTCTCTCTCAGTTGATGCTACTACTATACGTATCGGTTTATTTAGAAGGGATTCAACCTTTTTTCCGGGAAGGTCCAATCCCAACTGTGCTTTTTGCGCGATAATTAAAGACGCGGGAAGAAAAGGGAGACAGGACTTATCGCGGTCTCGCTTGCGGATTTCACGTTTTGTTGAGTTCGCCGCTTTCCTGCGCTTGGGAACGGATTAAGAGGAACGGAGAGAGACGCAGAGAGGATGAACTTTTCGGGAATTTAACGACGAGGATCAAGAACGGGAGAAGAGAAAGAGGCAGAACAAAACCAGACGCGGTTTTGTCAGGGTGAAGTGTTTTGTTGGCGTTTTTCGCTGATGCTCGAAAATGAAAGTTGGAGGGAGGAGCGAATTGATATATAAAAATTGCAGGATTCCTCTAACGAACTGCATTGTTACACGTGTTAATTTTAACATGGTTCGATCAAATTCCAATTCGGTTGTATGAAATGAATTTTTTATATGTATTTTCAATAAAACAATCGTGTAGTGAAAAAAAAAACAATAATGCCGTACAGTACTCGATTCCTTTATCGCCCATTGTAATTACACAGTTTATAAAAATATCTAAAACAACATTGTCAATGTGAATTCAATACCTCATTACATAATAAGCGCACACGACAAAGCCACTATCAAGGCAATCGATGAAGGGCCAAGTAATTAATTTTTCCTTCCCTCGTCTCCCACTAAAACCAAAAACCTCCCCTTCACTCCTGCACGTCGAATATCTCGATATACGATACGACAACAATACCACGTCACTCGCGCGCGCGCGTCACTTCAAAGAGGCGTAATTAACGTAAAACCCCGATTCTCTACCACCCGCCCTTCTCTCCGCAATCCGTTTTTCACCGTCTTCTTCGCCTCACTCTTACCGCGTGACCTACTCCTATACTTCTCCTTTACGCCACAAGTAGAATATGTAGCCCTCTCCAGCCGCTACATTCTTCACTCCCCCTCCGCGATGTCGACTTAAATTGCCTCTCTAGCGCCGACGCGAGCGCGCACGTCTATCCCCATAAATCATCGCGTGTCGCTTCTGTAAAAAAAACGTACCTAGAAATTTATGATTCGCGATAATTTTGCAAAGAGCCACACGTCGGGCTTGATATTCACGTCGATAAGTTGGCTGTATGAGTGTTTTCTTTGGCTTCTGTGAGAGAGATCATCACGAGGTACGTGTTTACCCGTGAGACGTAGTAGCAAGCGAATAACATGATAGACTTACTTTAGAGCATGGTATGGTCTCGAGATCATTTTTCTTAGCACAACTGTGTCGATAGGACGAGACAAGTCGTCGAGACGACGCTCGCTTTAAATTCTTGCCTCGTAAACGAGGCTTATCGCTTCGACGAAAGAGAAGGCGAGAAGACTAGAGCTGAGATGCGAGCACTACCAACGAGTTTTTTTTTTTCTACGATGGCACGCTTTTTCGTAATGGTCGCCGATGATGAATGTCTGCGTCTTTTCGAATAAAAGAATTTTCCGAGCGTATTTTTTAATGGTGTTCGAGAGACTGGTTAGTGCTGTGAAGTAGAAAAATCTGGAATTGCTAGTTTAAAAAATGCACGAGTGAATTGATATGAATTTTTTTTTACGATTTATTATTCCTAGTGATTTTTTAATATACTAAATCAATTCGATTTCTTTTTTTAATATGCAGGAATATTTAGTGAATTTTCTAGAATATAATACGTTTATATATTTTATAAATGTTTAAACTATATAAATTTTCTATATTAATTAGAAATAAAATAAAGTATTGATTTTTTAATGAATTCTATTATTCGCACTAAATTGAAATAACAAAATGTAGTATTTGTCAAAAATACGGAATATATAAATTTTAATCAACGAAAAATGTTTAGAAGATGATCAATAAAAAGACAAGCTATACGTCTTTTATTCAATTTATATGAGTTTTGCTTTGCAGCAATAAAATGTGGTTAATCAATTCGAAGCTCAATGAGGATAACTTTTGCAGCTTAGCTACTGTGGTGGTATCTTACGGAAACCATCCAATTTTATGACGCTCTAAATTTCTCGACGCAGATATATACAACCACACGCGAATTTCGGGAAAACTTTTCATTCTAAGTATACATAAAGTTGACTTGTCACGATTAAATGAAACCTTAAGTAAAGCAAGTTTAATCTTTTTAAGAAATATTTTATTTAATTTACATTTTTGTTATTTATTTATTTATTTATCAATCTATTTTGTATTAGAAAGCAAGGATAGTTTAATAATATGTGCGCTTTATGAATTTCATTACACTAATATTACAATTATACTTATGCGTGTGCAATTTATGTTATCATAAAGTATGGAGTGCATATAATACATATAAATTCTGAGAAATTAACAATTTAATGAACTGCTAGTAATTGAAAACAATCGATAAACTGACACGGCGTACAGTAGAAATTCCATAAAATTAATAACAAATACAAACTAAATTCAATATTATCCTCCAAACTCAAACAAATAATTTAAATATTCACATACACTTCCGTTAGAATTTCTAATTTCGTTTCTATATTTATATTTCTAAAACGTGATTTTTCCTGAACTCCACGAACAATTACCGCGATATTTGGGGCAAACAACCTTGAACTAATAACCCACAAAAGACCGAGCAAATGTATACAAACAACACACACATATACAAACATACACATACACATTCGGTTAAAAAATATGGCTTCATTTAATTACAAAACTTTAAATTCCTCGCGCTAAACTCGAGCGATCGCTCCCTTAAGAAAATACACAATGGCCACCGGGGGTGTAGCTCGAAGATAGGAGGAAAAAAAAAGCAGAAAGTGAGAGGAAAAAGTGGAAGTAGAATTAACGAGTATAACTGCCAAGACCAGTCTAGCCGCTCTAAGATTAAAGAAAAACCAAGTAAAGAGATACCTTTTCTTCTCCCTCTTCGTTGCTTGAATTTCCCGCCAGCTTCTTTGTAGCGCTTTGTGGTAAATATGATTTTTCGATTTACAAACTCTAAGACCGTACAGTGGAAAATTAGTTTTTCTTTTTCGTGCATATACTTTACATAGTTTTATAGAGAAAACATGTTGAAAAAAAAATCAATGTATATTATAATGAATGAATTCTTAGAATAGTTTCCTTGCCTTATATACGCGATAAGAGATATGTCCGTATGCATTAATATTGCATCAAACGCGCGTGTTTGACCTGGAAAGTCAGCGCATAATAAATTGATTAATCTCTTTAAAAAGAAACCTTTTTTTTTCTTTGTATGGAAATGAGTCTTTTAACCCAGTTTCGAAAAGATAGATCAATTTGTTAAATGCATGTCATTTTTTACGCGGAATCCAGGGGTACTCCATGAAATTATTGGAGAGTGCTCTTCACAATTTTAGTATATCAAAAAGTAATTAAGTTAAGTCTTTTGTCAATTACGATATTTTCGACTGCATTTTCATACGATTAGTATCGCTGCCTTTTAATAATAATTTAAAATTATTTAGAACAATTTGACAAAATGCTTGCAAATTTTTGTTCAACAAAAACCTCGCTTTCTTCTATTCAATCTTTCGAGCCGTAAAACACACTCATAATACGCACATACCGAAACTCAGAAAGACACGTACGGTCAGTTGCTCTCGGCTTTAATTAAACACGCGCGCCGCGACCGTGTATTTATGCGTCGCCTAATGCGGGCCACTCTCTCTCTCTTTCCCCCTACGCTAAATCTATATACTCGTAGCAGCCTCGCCAGTTTGCTCATATATTATAGCATCGACAATCGCGCTTGCATATATATACATACACATGCGCATGCGGTGCGCTAAACGAGCCGTGCTTTCCCTCTCTCCGTTTACGAGTTCTTGCACTTTTTACGGGGCCACGCTGGCGCCGTTTATTTTTTTTTCCCTCTTCCTCGAGCGTATCGGCTTTTCCGCTTGTAGCTGCCATGCGCGCGCGCGTCGAGAGAAGCTTCGTTCGCTTTTCTCGCCCAGGAATATATTTACGAGGTGGAGCAGAGCAAGAGGAGGAGGAGGAGGATGACTTTCTCTCTTCCTTTTTTTTATTGGGCGATTTAAAAGTTTCTTTTTTACAGAGCGAGATATAGGAAGATGGATTGTTGAGGGGCGAAGACGGTCGAGAAAAGGCATCAGCGGTCGGTCGAAACAGATGCGGAGATTGATTTGTGATGTTTAATTTCCAACGTTTTTTTTTTTACAATTTCCCTTTGTTTAGCAAATAGTTTAATTTTTTTTTTTATTTTAGATTGAAGAAGTGAGAAAGATAAATTAAAATTTTACGAGCATCTTCGTTATTCACTGCTACAGATATCTTAATCTCGAAACAACGTGAAGAAGATCGTGTCTCATCAAACGATAAACATTAAAAGACGAAACTGTAGTTCTTATCCTAATATCAGCGCATCAGTGAACTTCTATAGCGGCGTGAAACTGCTGCACGACTAACTCGTATAACTGCTGTCGCGCCATTCGACAGTGGAAGTATCTTCGCGAGGACTGATTCAATTTCAAAAAGGAGCGAGCTCGCGAGAATCGTAAAATCAATTTACCCTTCCTACAGCCATATACGCCGTTAACGTTTGAATTCCCGGCGTAAGTTTAACCGTTGGAAGGCAAAGGCGCGTAAGCCGTAAAAGGCCAAACGCACGCGAGAGAAAGAGAAAAGATGCTCGAGGGACGTTCGACGAGGCTCCGGTGTATTCGCATTTCTTTGATTTATGTATCGCTTCGACGTCCTTCACCCATATATATGTATAAACGTAGATCTTGAAATGAATTCCGGAAAAGCAGTATACGCTCGCGCACACGAGTGCGAGTATTTGTTAACCAAATTCGCGTGAGCGTTCGCGGAAAAATAAAGATGGATGGATAGTAGAAGGGGTATGTTTGCAAACATATTTCACGCGTACACGTAGGAAATTCAGTTTGATATTACGATTGTTGCATTTTGTAGAAATATTAAATTAACGGTGATAGGCCAATTGTGCTCGAATGGTTAATCATTCGCAGAATGTATTTGTTCCCAAAATAACAAGATTAAATCTAGAGAGATTCCGCGAACCAATACCTATATACAATGCATGAAGTGTTGATAAGAATAAAAATCAAATAATTGTATCATGGTATCAAAAGTCTCAATTCTATGTAAAACCTTCGCGTGTTTGTTTACCAACGAGTATAAAGCTGCATAAATCAAAGTACTTGGAGAAATCCGAGGTGATATTGGAAAAGTACGTAACAAGATCCATAACGATATACGTATATATATCCCATGAGGAAACTCGCAGTTTGTCTTATTTTTAGTTTTCCTGCGCGTTCTTAATTACGCCAATTACGATCTCGATTCAGTGTATATCGTTATATATACAGGATATAGGCTTCTTCTTTTACGACGGGCATTCGCAACTTTTACCTCCTTCCTTATATCACGCGCTATTTGCGTTTTGACTGCTGAAACGAGCCAAGGTCAATTCTTTTTTTTTCTCCTCTTAAACGGGGTCGTCGACCACTACTACCACTACTACTACTGCTGCCATTGCTGTGGCAATAACATTATACAAGACGCTATGCGCGCGCAAGCACGCGAGATTCCACTTTATTATAGAAAACTGACACGTGCGAATAACTCGTGTATATATACTATATCCCCTTCCGGAAAGAGAGAGAGAGTCAGACTACAGAGATAAAGAGAAAGGTAGAGAGAGAGAGAGAGAGAGACGTAAACTCGATGAGTATACGAGCAGTGTGTGTATGTTTATTACTACTACTCCACCTTCTTATATGCGCATCGCGCGTGTGTGTGTGTGTATATATATATATATATATATATATATATATATATATAGACA
>JAYJLV010095507.1:0-12615 GCA_036873485.1 Torymus texanus | reverse complement strand
TTTGAGTGATTTTGGTAGAATACGCAAAACATATCGACATTCTAGAATTACGTCGGTATATCACATGGCGTTAATATACAATATATTAATACAATTTTACTTCATCGTAATAATAATATTGATGCAATATCATTAAAATATTATTTGAACATTACAGCATATTATGAAAAAAAATGAACAACTTATCTTGAAAATAGTAACATCATAAATAAATATTGTTGAATTCCAGATGGCATCGAAATGGACTGCCATGGCGATCATCCTCTTCGTCGTTTGTGTACAAGACGTTCACGCGAAATTCCGAATCCTGGCACTCATGCCGTACGACGGCAAGAGCCACTTCGACTTCGCTGAGGTTCTGTTCGAGGAGTTGGCGCGTCGCGGCAATGACGTCACAGTGCTGAGTCGTTTTCCGAAAAAGACGCCACCCCCGAATTATCACGATATCAGCGTTGTTGGCGATAAGTCGGGCGGCGTTCACGGCTTCGACGCGGACGCTGTGGTGGCGAGATCGAGTATTTTTACCATGGCAGGTAACAGTGGTTTTCGAGTGTACTTTCTATTGATAGAGTTTTATTGTATAATGAATAAAAGCTTTTTAGTCTTCTTGCTAATTGTGTAATAATACAACGTATATTCATGGAGAAAAATGATGTAGGAAAAATTACTAGTTTTGATAGTAGCGGAGGGACAGACTCATTTTCACATAAAAATTACTACAGTAAAAATTGCTACTTACCTTATAACTTTCACAATACAAATAGCAATTTTTACTATAAATTCTAGTAATTTTCATGACAATTTGAGTATGTCCCACGGCTCAAAATAATAGTAATATTCTTTCTACATCATTTCTCTCCGTGTTGTTAATCAACTGTGCAAAATACACGAGTCTGCATTTTTAATTTATGAAGTTTATTTGAAGAAAGACACCTTATGTATAATTTGTAAAGTAATGGATTGCGTAATGACATTTACCTTCAATTTTGTATTTTGTTCTATGGTAACTCTCTTGAATAGGTCTTTGAGTTATTTTTTAGTTCATATTGGTTATATTGATAAATTTCGCTTGATCCCTTTAACTGTGCGTTTCATTCTTTGATAACATCTCATTATGTTACTGTTTAAAATAAAAAATATGTTAATTAACCACATATGAGTATAAATATATTTCAGTATCGAAATCTGTATTTTTCATTTCTCTTATGTTTTTGTGTGAAAAACTTGATGTTAGAAGAATAATCAATCGATTTCAAACAGACTTTTTCAGCAAAGGCCTGCACCAAGTCTGCATCGAGAGCCTCTCCCATCCGGCAGTCCAGAAGCTGCTCAACTCCAACAATAGCTACGACCTGGTGATTACGGAGATGTTTAACGCGGATTGCTTCTTCGGCTTCGCGGTCAAATTTAACGCGAGCCTTGTGCTACTGCGCACCTCCACCTTGTCCACCTGGTTGTCCGACCGCATCGGCAGTCCCGACAATCCTTCATACATTCCGGGCACGACTTCCGGTAATCCCTCGCACATGGACTTTATGCAGAGGGTCTGTAATACTGTTTATTACGTGGCTGTCAAGGTGCTATACTGGTACTACGCGAGAAAGGGCGAAGAGGTGGCAAGGAGACATTTCGGTGAGCAGATGCCATCGCTGAGCGAGACAGCGAGGAACGCGAGCTTGATCCTGGTGAACTCGCACTTTGTTAATCAGTATGCCCGGCCGCTGACACCGAATATTAAGGAGGTGGCAGGGTTGCACGTGAGGCCACTGAACCCATTGCCTAGTGTAAGTTTCTCCGTTTTTTTAATAAAGAGACTATCTCGGAAAAAAACTAAAAGTACCCATCATTTTTCCAACTTAAAATTTTGGGATTTTGTATTTTAAGACTTGCATTTTCAAGTGAAGAAATTGATTTTAAAAAAGAAATCACTTAGAAAAATTGCTCCGAACTTCTAAAATATTATTCCGGAGAATAAACAATTCGGAAAGAGAGCAAAGAATCTATCGATATGGGTGTTTTGTCCACGATATGAAGTGATGATCACGAGCAAGTTCATAATATATTATGTTTAATAAAGCAACGTTATTTATAGTGTCACAAATCATTGATTACTATTGCAATTATTCATTTTGTTAAATAGAAGTTTTTCATAAGATATTGTAACTTTCTGTAGATAGATTTGTTCATAGATTTTTATGAAATTGACTTTGTGTAATATTATACATTAATTATTTGAATTTATTTGATTTTATATAGAATTCTGTCAGAGTAAAAATTGTGATCATTACAATCGCTAACCCGTGGTGAAAATTACGGTCGGTCTCAGCAAAACCAGAAAGTCAGATCAACCCTTCCATTTCTTAAGCAGACCGAGAAAAGAAATAGAATTTTTTTCCTCCACAAGATTGGATTTCCGGCGAAACGACCTTCAATCCCTCGGAGAAAATTAAAAGACACTCCCACGTAGATAATTGCCGCCCCCGTCAAGAATCCAATACACACCCTCGACTCCTTTCAGTATCACCTCCACATCCAACTCACACGTCCGCCACAATTAATGTGCCTCTCCATCAGCCTAAAATGCTAATCCGCTCGTGTAAAACCATCGGCGTAAAATAATTCCCACCTTCGGCCCGCCCCGTATAATAAGGAAGTCGTTAGAGAGCCCATGACAGCACAGCGCGACGCCGGTGTGAATCGAATTCGCCATTCTCACGTACAGAGGGCGACCGGCCGATTGGTTCGATTATACTCCTCCGCGCTGGCTTGTCGCGTCGGAATTAAGGCGATAAAAAGACGCGCGCCGAGCTTGCAGGATTTGGCGGATTGGATGGCGGCGGGCAGCGAAGGGACGATCTACTTGAGCCTCGGCTCGATGCTCAGGCCGAGATCGCCGCGCCAGAGGCAAGCCTTTCTCGGGGCGTTCGCAAGATTGCCGCCCGGGTACAGGGTGCTCATGAAGTGGGGCGATGAGGTACTGGAGGAGGTACCCGAGAACGTGAGGATCGTCCAGTGGGCACCGCAGAACGACGTTTTACGTAAGAAAAAAGGTTGCTACTGCCTGGGTAGAAGTCGTGCAGGGCGAGGTCATTGTGTGGAGGTGGTGGTGGTGCTCGCGCTGGGGAAGTTGAGATTTTCGAAGCGATTGGTTTTTTATTTGCTCATCGCGTGGCTGTAATGGAAAAAAGATGGACAAAGCTGTTGGCTCATTCGGTTTTGCGGAATTCTTTTGAGTTGAGATAATGGGAGAATGATTGGATGAGAAGGATGTGGATTGCAGTTTTAAAATGAATGTTATTGATTTTTTTTAATTTTCGTTTTCTGGAAATAAGATTTCACGAAAAATGGATCGATGTCTAGTTATAGAAAGATGAACTTGATGTTGGCATTGTAGCTAATGTGATTTTCTCATTTTTAAACAGATCATCCAAACATGAAGCTCATGATAACACACGGTGGAATGCTGGGCACCATCGAAGCCCTTCACGCTGGAGTTCCGATGATAGTCATTCCGTTTTTCGGTGATCAGTTGACTAATGCTCCATTGCTCGAGGAGAGGGGTTTGGCGATTATCTTGAAATATCGGGATATTACAGAGAATACCTTAATGAGAGCTTTAGAGACAGTTCTTTATGATTCTGGGTAAACGTTTTAATTTATTATTTAAATGTAAAATGGTGATTAAATCACTGAGTAGCCATTATTTTATTAATGCACATTCACTCTTTTCAATAAAATATACGCTTATAAACTAGTTGACGTCCATCATTCCGGAAGTCCACAAGTTTTAACTACTGAATAGCGATTTTATCACGATTTTACATTTGAAGAGTGAGAAAAACACAAAATGCAAAGCTAACGAATAATTGTGACACCTTCGTTACAGATATGCTGATCGCGCAAAGCGACTATCCTTAGCTTTCCGCGACCGTCCGATACCACCGCTCGAGGAAGCTGCTTTCTGGGTAGAGTACGTAGCCCGCCACCGAGGCTCACCTGCTACCGCGCGGCTTACACGCAGTCCTTCGATGGACCTCTCGTGGTATCAATATCTCCTTCTTGACGCTCTGGCTGTTCTTCTGCTGGGATTGCTGGCCGCGTGGATGGCCTTGAAAATCACTGTTCAGTTAGCGGTGCGAATGGTAGGCACTGAGCCGAGAAGGAATAGTGCACAGAAGCTGAAGAAGAGTTAGACTGTAAAAAGACCGATAGTTGTACATGTAGCTGGTACCTAAATTAATTGATTGAGTAGGGTTATTGGAAGGTATCAGCTGCATGTTTGCAATTTGACTATAGAAGTCCGCATATCCGTACTTTTAGTAAAACAGAAGCTGCAATAGATTTAACTTTATTCTGCACTCAACCGATATTTTTTGTCCCTGAAAATCAGGGCAAAACTAGCATATGATTTTGACCAAATATTATTTTAAAGTAAAATTTACATTTCTTTTTCTTTTCCAATTTTTTTTATACAATACTATTCATTTTATAATAAATTAATATTCCTTTAGTGGTTTTTTTAGCAAAAATAAAATCTATTGCATAATATATATCATTTACATTTCATTTAACACTGATATTAATAAAATTAAAGTTAACATTGATAAAATAAATGAATATCTTCACAGATCTAATAATTTCAATTTGTAAATTTGTTTTATGTTAAAACAGAAAATTTAAAAAAAACGCTTTGGCAGCCTCGGTTCCTCTTTCCGGGGTCAAAAAGTGACAACGATCTAAAATGGAATAAAATACACCGTAAAAAGCAGATTTTTCTCTTGGGTGGATAACTGCCTCCACAACAAGATTTTTCCCTCGGGTGATTACTGCCACGGAAAAAATCTCCTACTTTCGCCCTTTGTTGCATAATGTACTATTTTATCATGAAATTTCGTATCCTTTTGTTAAAAATATACATATATGAAGAGAAATTAAGACACTGAAGTTATTATTATAATTATTCAAAGATTGAAATGTTTATTTATTTATTTGTTTATTTTTTTTTTCTTTTGTAGAAACAACCAAGATATAATGAAATTTTCAATCACTTAATCAAATTTTGAAAACAAAAAATATTTTACTCTTCCCGGTAGTAATTATTGTAGAATGATACAATATATATTCTTATCATGACAATGAAGTACAATGTTAAAATAATATTTGCCATTGATTGACTTCAATCACGTCTTACTTTTCACTGACGTATTTTAAAAAAGCGAGTAATTACTCTATTTATTTTTGATCAATTATAACGGATAGATTATTCCGATGTAATATTGTAATTACAATAACCATGTTACTGAGGGAAAAACCTACTACAACGAAGTCAATAACAAAATTACCGTTGGATTACAATCTCTCAGTGAGTATATGTACATTGCAGTATTTACATTGTAAAGTAAACTCAGATTGCTGATGGGAAATTTCTCAGTATTACAGCGCTAGTATTAATTTCATTGAATATGCTGACGTCAATTCGTGCTCATAAAGAACGCTGAATTGTGTACTTAATTCTGGCCCACTGGAAATCATGCAACATTATTGAAAAACCCAGCCAATATCTTTCCCAACTCCTGATCCTCCTCCATCCCCGAAAATCCAACTTTCACTCCATCCATCCAATAGCCAGCGAACATCCATTCCTGCGCGGGTATTACGCGGAAAGTTGTGTTCTCGGCTACCAGCGTGCCGCGCGCGTGCAACGATTTGACTATCCACCGGGCGTTTTGCAAGCTGTTACATGATAAACGCCAGGCGCGCGGTACAGCAGACGCTGACGGCTCGACAATATGATTGCGTTGTACTTCGGTACTGGGCTTTCGATTTCGAGATAAAAAGTGCGCGCGCGCGATCGGTCCGGGGTTATAGGGGCCACCGCGGGCGTGTGATTGACGAGGGCGAATTTTCGGGAATTGGAGGGCTCGACTTTATTTTCTCTTTTTTCCGAGATCGGGGTGCGAGGAAAAGCTTGATGTAGTTGAGGGGAGAGGTAGATTAAGTAAGTATGTTGAAATATTGTTTTTTCCATCTAAAGATGAGGCATTGAAAATGTTTAATAGAATAATAATTAAAATTTATATATGGGTCATTTCACGTCAACTATTGAAGGTGAAAATTTCAAAATTGCTCAAAATTTTTTTACATGTTCCAAATTAGCCCCAGAACATAACCCTAAAGTTTTAGAGCAAAATATTCAATCTTTCAAAAGTGAGAATTAATTGAAATTTTAAAAATAATGAACTTTTTCGTAAATGTTTAATTTTCATGATTTTTTAACTCAGAAATCTGATACTTTTTATATAGCACATTAAATGGAAAAAAGTTTATAAATTGTGATTAGACCATTTTACATAGAATTTTTATAATTTGATCAAACAAATTTTTGTCTTTCATCGGTGAAAAGCAATCCTTTAATTTATGTAAAAGGCGTACTCAGCATTAAGAATTTTTTGTAATAAAGTCAAAAAAGTATATTTCATTTATTATCTTTAAGAAAACAATTTGTTTTTGATGGTTGAAGGACATAGAAAAAAGCTATGGACTTTTAAAGAATAAAAAAAGGCAAAACATTTGTTTTTCAATTTTTATGATTTTGTAACTCAGAAATGTGAAACTTTTTGTATAGCACATTAAATACGAAAAAGTTTATAAATTCTAAGTAGAATATCCCAGAATTTTTGCAAATTGAGATATGCTCAAAAAAGACCAAAATGTGAATATTTTGCTCTAAAACTTTAGGGTTATGTTCTGGGGCTAATTTGGAACATGTAAGAAAATTTTGAGCAATTTTGAAATTTTCACCTTCAACAGTTGACGTGAAATGACCCATATACACATACGCACACAAACACACAGATGCGACACTTTTTAAAAGCATTATTTTGCTATTTTTAATGAGATTGCAGTAAAATTATACCGGTTTATTAAGATTAAAGCACTCGCGGCTCTATGGTGGAAAAGCTGGCATAGAATGCAGTCTATTCTCTTTGTTCTATATGTACCTTTATAACGCATGCATCGTACTTATGCTTCCACGCAGAAAACGGACTGAGCGCAGAAACTACTACAGAATACTTGAAACAACTTTTTTAGATTCGCGGACTCGGACAAAAAACATTTTTCCGCTGTTATTATCTCACAAACCTCATTATTTCACCGCCACAGAGTTGTTTCTTTGAGAAAGTTTAATAAGGACAATGAAATTATCTCGAAAAATTTCAAACCTCCCGTCGACCCTTTTATTTCGCCCCTCGGACACTAATACAAAAATCGCACAAATATTTGAGCAGCCGTGCGAAGCGTCACCTCGCTTTTCCCTCTACTTTTTCGTCGTCATAAATAATAAATAACCATCGCACGGTCGTTCCGTATTTACAATACCACGCGTCCGCGACGAGCACGCGCGTGTACACCGTAAAGCGCAAATAAACGGGCGAAAAAACTAAAGCATTAAAAAAAAATTCTCATCCGTAGCAATTTTCAGTAACATTCATACGGGGCTATACTTGGACGCTTGCAGTAAACGCGTTATTCCCCCCTCACAGTCGCGACAATGAAAAATCCTCCATTTCTCACTGTCTCGTTATTACAAAGCTTCCGTACGACGTAGGTGCGTATGACTCGTGGAAAAATCGCACAAATAAACCTGGCAATATCGTATAATCGTAGTGTTGCAGAAACTAATCGTCATAATCGTAAATCTCAGGGAGGCGAGCTTGTTGCGTGCAGGAAAAAATTCGCGGAAGGCCGTAAATTGAATTTAGCTCTGTGTGCCTGCGTGTGTATATAATGCCCCCTGCGGAAGTTTTTATCGATTTCTGATTCTATGCGGACCGAGGGAAATTTATGCCGGTCGGGGCTCCTTTGAGCCCGTAAAGCTTCGTCGTCGCCGCCGTCGTCGTCGTTGTCGTGGCGAGAGGAATAACGGAGGTTTTTTGCACGGGCTAATGGAGAAAGCCGCCCCCGGGTAACTGTTCTATTATAGACAAAGTTGGAAATGCCGATTATTCCGGGTATGCGGAGGAGGAGGAGTTTTTTCTGTTGCGACATCGATACAGCTGGTCCAACATCGAGCGCTGTCAGTTTATGCTTGGTTGATTGGTGTTCATACTTTTCTAGTGTATAGTTTGATATTTATAAAAGATTTTCCTTTTCTCTGTAAGTTAATGGCCGATAATCTAGAGAAAAGTATAGAAAAGATAGTGACAATTCAATTACCAATACTACAGTATTATATCTACGAATAGTGAGTTGTGACCAGCGATAATCAAGCCCACCTCAGACAATAACCGTCATATCGGGGAGTAATTCGTCAATTTCTTCGCGTCGCGTGCACAACGCTGAATAGGTAATGGATGGCTGACGCATGGACTCAACAGTGTCCGTTTATTAGATATCCGTGCGTCGGTCTCTTAGTGGCTGTCAACGGCTTGTTGCCATGATTGAAACCCAGCATTGACTGGGCGACAACGGCGGCCCGAGGAGCCGGAGATTAATGAGCACCGACTGCTGGTTCCGCAGTAAGGGGGAGTCTGTGATTTCACCAAACAGTGCTGCTGTGTACGAGATAAAGAATTATTCCCTTCCTTTTTTCTTTGGGATTTCGTTTATTTCGTCAACTGGAATAGTGTTGCGCGTAGTCACGTTGTCTGCTGGAATAAATAATGTTTTTGCTTCTAAAAAATGATCTGTAGCGTTGGAGAGGAATGAAGTATAATATAACAGTGCAGACCATGATAAGAATTTCCAATAAATTAACACATAAAAAATAATGACTCATTAAAAAATGTTTCACTTTCCAATTACCTCATCTACTAGATCTACGAAAAAAAACCCACTGTCTACAAAGAGCAACCTCGACGCAAGCTCTCAAAACGTCGACGATTGTATATCTCCGTTTCGACGTCCGCACAATACCACAATCATACGCGCGCGTGTTTACAGACCGCCTTTCTCTCTTTCTCTCTCTTACCCCTCTCCAATATTTCACCGGAAAAATTAATTTTCTTGCCTGCGGCCCATAAAGCGAGCGCTCCCCCTTCCTCCGGCTCCATCCGCCGACAGGCTAAATGCGCAAAGTTTACCCTACCTCCGCCGGGCTGCCCCCTTCCTCCCCATCGCAATCGCACACACACGGAAACAGCGTTATAGCTAGCCGCGACGAGTTTCCTCTCTCTCTCTCTCTCTCTCTCTCTCTCTCTCTCTCTCTCTCTCTCTCTCTCTCTCTCCCTCTTTCTCCGCGGCGCAGGGGGCACAAAAAGCCCGAAACTACCTAATGGGAATAGTTGCCGCTAACTTTCGCCGCGGGAAATTAGACGCGGCTCCTGTTTAATGCAACGCGAATCCGGCCTGCCTGTGCTCGGGGAATGCACTGCAGCAGCAGCAGCAGTAGCAGAAGCGGCGGTCGAGCCCGAGTTCTTGGACGGAAATAGTTTTGTAAATGTAGCGGAGGTGGGGCTGCCTTGTTTTTCACGGTGCCAAAGCGTGAGCTTTTCTTCCTAGCGGCGGCGGCTGGATTGTGTGGATGTGTGTGACGGGAGACTTGGAGGTGAAGCTCCGAGTCACGTGCGCGCCGAGTCGAAAGAGAAAGAGAGAGAGAGTGAGTGAGTGAGAGAGAGAGAGAGAGAGAGAGAGAGAGAGAGAGAGAGAGAGAGAGAGACAAAGAGAGGAGTTTGGAGGACGGCGAACCAGTAATTACTCAATGACGGTGCGGCAAAGTTAATTCCTTAATTGCGGCAGAGCGTGGTGTTTCGCTTTTTTCTTGCTGTGGATGATATGGGTGTGAGGAGAGCTGAGGCAGTTATACGAGAATGATATTATTTGTTGGCTTGCGCAATGAATGTGCTATATATTATCACTTTGAATGTTTAAACAATTCATTGTTTTTTGACCTTCCGCTTCTCGTGACAATCCCTGGCTTGATCAAATTTACCTCGATCCTGTTATTGGAGTGTCACTTTTAATTCCAGTCCAGTGGATTATCTCTTGGAGAGGTAGGAAAGTTTCTGGGTGTAGAGGTAAGTAAATAATTCAATTTGTCTAAGATGAAAAGTCCTAATAAAAGAGAACTGGGATGGGAAATTTCGTTATTGAGTGGATACGGTAGTATATTTTTTGTCTTCAAACGCTGTGTGAAATGGAATATTATTTAGTTACTTCAAAAAAAAGTTTGAATGATTTGAACGATAAATTAATATTTGTTAAATAAAAATGTATATTAAAAATATTGCATGGATGTCAACTCTCATAAAAACAATACAGCGATTTCGTTCCGAGGTATTATTCTGTACGACTTATCGCGCGTTATTTTCGTATGTATAAATTTACAAACCGGGTTAATTAGTATATAGTATAGTATTTCATTTATTATAAAAAAAATAGTTTACGAATATAAGCATATATAATACATTCACACTTTAAAAATACTTATAGAAATACATGGTTACATCGTAACATATTCTGTACTCAGTAAGAAAGTCAGTGACTAATTTCAGTCCCTTCAAATTAATACCGTTATAAATACTATTGTGAAATATCACAGTCCAAACTTAAAGCTGAATAATATTGACTAGTGAGTCAAAAACTTAAAATAGTGATATCACAGATAAAAGAATGAAGTGAAATGAACTTAATTGACTAGAAATTAGATTGACTAGAATACTTGTACCTATTAAGTCATAAAATTAAAACATCTCTCATGCACTCTCGACACTCACGCTAATAAATACATTCATACACATAAAACCGCGTAAATCCATAGAATGGTGTAACATACATTAATATATATGAAATGGTGTATATTTGACAATACGTAAAATAAATTAACATAAATAGCAATTAGCGAGTAATTAGTCTAGGTCAAGGAGATTCCGTCTCAGAGCAGTTTTAAACCTGTTAAGAGAGGAAAAGTTTCTGATCTCATCAGGCAGGGAATTCCAGAGGACAATTCAAAAACCCACCTTCTACTCTTCCCCTCTCGCCGTACCTAAAAAATCAGAACCAACAACTCACACTATTCCACTTGTCGGAACGAAAAACTAGTTTACCTTCGTAAAACGCTTCTCGGTTAAAAAATAAAAATACACAACAATAAGCGGGCGGGCGCGATCGGTGTATACAAATAAAATCTAACACCCACGCGCGTGCGCGCATTCGAATCGCCGGTCAGCTCGCTCGATAAAAAAAAGCTCCCCGCACTTCGATCGATCGCACTTGCGCGCAAAGTCGATTCCGCGCGTTAAAAGCTTTGCGCGAGCGCGAGCGTTGCACGCTCGGCGCCAGCGAAAATCCATTAGCGTATTACGGCGCGACTTGCGATTGACTTCGTATTTTCCGTCGGATTTACGGAGCACTCGCTGATTGTGCGCGTGCGTACGTGCAAGTGAGCAAGAGTCTTTCCGCGCACGAGGCGAGCCCCCGCGCTTTGATGATTTTTTTCGGAATATTTTCACGCGCACGGCTCAAACAAGGCAATCGGGCCAATGCAAGTTTTGATAGGTTTTTTTTTTAAATTATTTTCTAAAAGTTGCTAGCCGGCATAATATTTTACCCGCTTTTATTTTACTTTGTTTCAGTGGGAGGAGTGTAAGAGCAAGGGAGAGGGAGAGAGAGATTAGATCCCATTAAAACAAGACAAAGTGCCAGCACTCGGCGGAAGCAAATTCCCTCTACAATAAATAAAATCCGCGCTGGTTCAAAACTAAAATTTAATCTAACTAGAATGTGTGGAAGTCAGGTCTCCTTTCATAACTTTGCAAGGAATCAACATTTCATAATTTTTAGAAAAGCAAACAAAAGATCATTTTAGCTATTTCTATTTTATATTTTTAAAATGATATTTAAGTCTTCTCAAAGTTAAATGTTTACCGTTTTAAGAAGATGAATGTTTCAAGTTTTTTAAAATAAAGCTAAAAATGTCCAGAATTTCAGTTTTTTCTTAACATTTGGGTTGAATATTGTAGCTTTCTTCATATTTCTACATCCAAAAACGTATTACAAAGAGCCGAATCCGTGATCCGGAGGCTTTTGACCCTCTCTTAGTAAGTAGCATAAACGTTTTGTCTGCAGACCTCTATTGGTCAATTTAGGTTTGTCCTTTGTGAAAGAGGCAGAAAGATACTTAGCCAGACTCTTGCATTTATGTAAATTTATATAGAAGAAGGACTGCAAAGTATAGCCTATGAAAGTCGGAATGGAGTCAACCCAAGCGACTCCTATAATGGGCGATATGAACATCCCTCCTAACCCTAAGGACGTTTTCCTCAGATATATGCATTGCTCAGTCGCTCTAGCTCTAAGTCGCTGTTTATCAGTTGCGTCCAGATATACTACCGAACAGTAGTATCAATGGGGTTGGGTTAATGTCTCGACTAATCTTTTTTGGAGTGTCTCACAAGTAACCCTACCCAACTGTCACCCACCGATTTTAATGAAACTTTGCACATCGATAGAACACTAACAAATATTGAATCCGTGTTCTTTTATTTTTCCGGAATCCACTTTTTAGGGGTAGAAACCACCCCTACCAACTCCCAAGCAAGCTAACCCACGTAACGCTGGGTAGAGCGAGTTTAATCAACGGCTTTTCTATAAGAAAATTGAGATTTCAACCATAGA
>JAYJLV010095486.1:0-12616 GCA_036873485.1 Torymus texanus | reverse complement strand
ATTAGATAAGTATACATTTACTGAATAAAAATTAAATTTCTAAAAAGCATAGATACTTTGTGGAAATTTCTTTTTCATATTTTCAGCAGCCATTATTGTAAGTAGATACAGATAGTTATTCCAAGAAGCTTGGAAGAGGAGAAAATAGGCCACATCCAGATAATTATTCAGAGAAACTAATTATAATAAAATATGATAATATCAAGCAAAGGGTTGAGAGCTATAGTTATACCTCTAGATGCGATAACTCTTATGTAGCAAGTTTGCATATTTATTACTTTCTTCTCACAATACATTAAAGATTTTTTCTTTTTCTTTATATAATTTGCTTTTATAATATTGAAATAGGTTTTTAATTACTATTTTCCTCTTTTATATGTATGCTTCTTATAATCGTTTGAATATTTTAATCACAGCTAGATATTTTACTGTGTCAACTTATTTAAAATGATTATTTTTTACAGAAGTTTGTACCTGCTCAACCAAGATGTTTACTTACTTACTACTGCCTCTACTGTTTGGCAGCTTAAGTTTGTACGTGCTGATACAGAACACTGGTAAGTCATATATTTTCTTGTGATATTAATACAACATCATTTACTATTATGCTAAAAACAATACTTTTTAAGGTTTTAGAGAAGAGAAAGAAGTGCGAAAGAAAAGAAGAAGCATTTTAGTGACTTCATCTTTAAAGCTGGTTTCTACATAATGTCAAAATTTAGGCTTTGGCGTAACCTACAGGTCTATGGAGGTGATGGATTTTAATCCGGTTCAGCTTAAATTGTTGATATTTTATGTAGTTTAGGGCTGAAGAGTTTTACATATCAAAATTATTTGAGTAAATAATATTTTTGAGCCAAAAACTGCTTCATAATCATAATTTTAAATTTTTTATGAATTTTAAGCAGTTTTTAGCTCAAAAAATTGTTTAATCAAATAATTTTGATACGTAAAACTCTTCAGCCCTAAACTACATAAAATATCAACAATTTAAGCCCAACCGGATTAAAATCCATCACCTCTATAGACCTGTAGGTTACGCCAAAGCCTAAATTTTGAAATGTTCATATATTGGGACAAAGTAGGTCTAGAACTTCCATTTTTAGCTTATTGTAATATAAATGTAACATACCTTTAGTATATTAGTTAAAAATTTTATTAATAATTCAAATTTCTTTTTTACAGATCATTTTGATGGGATGATTTAAAGGTGTCACCTCCCCTTAAGAGAGAAAAGAGCGTACTTTATAGTTGTACAGTTGTACAAAATTATTAACATTGGCCAACCCGCGTATCTTGCGTCGTTATTTAAAAAACGTGAGGACCGAACTTCAAGTAGAACGGACTATAGGGAGCTTGCAATTCCACCATCACGTACTGACATCGGGTTGATATCATTACAGTCTAAAGGAACTCGTCTTTGGAACCCGATTCCGCGGAATATTAGACGTCTTCCTCCGGCAAGCAGCTTCAAAGTAACAATAAGGAATCATTTACTGCAGAGATCATGTGACTTCGATTGTATTTTTTAATAGAGACTGATAATATGCTTAGAATTTTGACGTTCGTTACTGCTACTTAATAGAACAGTATAAGCTTCATTTCCTAGGAAATACCACATGATGAATATGAATTTTGTAATTGTAAATGAAAATTTGATTAATGTGCAATCAAATATAATAATTAGACTTAAAGCGAATAATATCGTGACTAGGCTGATGCCATGACTCTTTGTAATGATTGCACTGCGATATACTAGAAATTGATATATGTATATCAAGTAACTGTAAAATGTTATACCATCCTGAGGCGGGTTTTCCCGATAGCATTTATCCCATGTGGTTTGCCTAATGGGTTTTTCCCACCTCACAGGTATACGTATGGGTAAATGCGGGATGATACGATAAAAACTTAGAACTTTGCAACCTATTTATTTCGACTACTATAAAAATTCAAAAACACTCTTAACTTATTGTAATACTTACCCCAGATAACATAGCATATTTTTCAATCGCCCATAAAACACTATTTGAAACAAAAATAACCTCTATTCACACTGATGCATATGACGCGTTTATTAAAATGAAAAATACTATAGAAGCTAGTCAGAAAATCGAAATCTAATAACTTATAAAGAATTCATCTTGAGTAGAACTGCACGTTAAAAATTTATTTTACTTTAGCCCTACTTGGTGAGTATTCAGTTACAACTGCACGATACATAAAAAAATCACAACAAATGGATTTTGGGTATGTAATTAACTACTTAAACTAAACCACTTATATCATATCACTTACAATTAGTTTGATTTAATTATTCACTTATGTTTTTTTATGAAATTGTACTTACAGCAAAATAAATAGATACACTATATACACAATATTACACTGAAAGAAAAGTCAACACATATATCAAGATATTTTAAATTAAAAAATTTAGTAATTTTAAAAATGAACAATGTTTTGTTTATTTATGCTAATTATATCTGATATTTAATATAAATAAAATGAATTTTATCCATAAATAAAAATAAGAAAACTAACATATGATCTTTCAGTCCATTTTAAACATACTTGATGTGATTTAAGTAGATTTTTTCCTTTTGTACAACTAATAATTGCTAGATCTGTAATATTAGTGAACAATGGGTCAATTTTTCTCCCCTTTCCCATTTCACCCTTAACTGTTAAATTGTCTATGCGAAAAATTCAGCCAGTAAATCATATTTTTTTAAAAATTACCATTTACTATAATAGTCTTCAAAGAAAGATGAAATAATAAACATATCAGAGCCTACGTCTATTGCCCTTATAACCCAATCCATGAAGATACTGCTGTGGTGCTGTTGCATCGATGACAATCTTTTGTAAAAATCACTAACGCCAACTACATTTTGGTTAGTACCCAATGTTTTGAAAACATTTCTTGACTTTACTGCCTGATTCATATTTATTTAAATATTCACATCTAAAATGAAAAAAATACACAAAGTATCTATTTATTTTATTATAACAGGTTATTTTATATAAAATTGTTGTGGCGCGAATTCAAACCTCGCACCAGGACGTCCGCTCCCACGCGGTTTTAAATTCGGAGAATTAACTCCGCGGGGATCCGCCGGGATGTCGCGTGGGCGCAAGGCCGCCCTGGGCAATAAAACCCTCCCTCTCGCGCTCCTCCCTCTCTTTTCGTTCTGCACGCGGCGCCTGTCTGGAGCAGCTACTTTCTACAGAAGGTTTTTTTTGTAACACGTGATTTCTAATTCTTCTTCATCTTATTTTCACACAATCAATACCCCTTGTAATTACACTGTCAACTTCAAAGTAAAATCATTGAATTATTGTCTTATTAATTATTTAATAAATACGGCTAGTGTTTTTGTATTTCTTGACGATTCATATCGTTCGCCCCTCATACCAACAACCGATTCCTTTTGGAGCGTAGTGCGAGCACGCCACGCTCAATTAATCCAATCACTCAGATTATTATCATTTTTTTTTTTAAATCGTGAGCAGCTCTCACGCGCAAACATTTGGTCCTTCGAGCCGGATTATCCGCAGTTACTCCAGGTGAAAAGTTTAGGTGATTGGGGCAAGTTCTTCTCTCCTTTGAGTGTGTTGGAAGCGCACGTCCTCGAAATTTCGCTCCCGCCCTTTTGAATTCAAAGGGACTGCTGCAAAGGGCGTGTGACCGCACTTCACGGCTGCTGTGACGGTATCTCCTGACCTCCACGTGATCACAACGACTCGACCGCCGTCACGCGCGCACAGCCATGCTTGTCGCATACGTCACGCTGTAAACGCAGCTTTAGTGTGTGCAAGCCTCGTGTCGCAAATTGTGCGCGTCGCGCGATCGGCGAATGCAACATCGTCAGGGACTGCATCCTCCAGTGACGTGAATGATCTTCACCTTCGTAGCAGCTGCTGTAGGACTTCAGAACAGGCGCCAGTTAGCTCATTGTGAGTATACTCCATGCTATTCAAGCACTTAACCTCAAAAGTGGCTATACACGTATCTCTCTCTCTCTCTCTCTTTCTCTCTGCATACAACTGTTTAGTTGCTGCAGGCTTTGTACTTTTGCTCACTTCGGCTACTGCATCTCTACTTACCGCATACTAGCTTCTGCCTTTCAGTAGCTTAGTTTCACTCTGTTTTCGATAAGCTTGAATTTGTGAGTCTGCTACTTGTGTAAGTTAGATCTCTCACTTGACACAAGTCCACAAACGTTCTAGATCAAGTTACTTTTCAGTTCTATCTTAGAAGGAAAGTTCTGCGTCTGCTTGGCACTAGCTTAGCAGCTATCAGCGAATTTCTTTGTATGCTTTTCCTTTCTGTCTGTGCCTGGTTGCTTGCAGTGGAAATATGGACGCTATAAAACTTGTGCAAAATCAGCAGACAGATGGGACAAATCTGCTGCCCTTCCTCATCAACACCGACAAAAAGGGGCTGCAAAGTCGAACCGAATCCTACCTCAGAAGCAAACTTGGCCTGTTGGAAGCCTACTGGGCCAACATTTGCCTAAGCTTATGCTGCCAAGGTTTTCTGGAGAGCAAGTGGAGTGGGAAACGTTCAAAGAGCGTTTCAGTGCCATGGTGAAGAACGACACTACTCTAGGCTCTGTTGTCAAGCTTCAGTACCTCCTTTCCTGCCTTGATGGAGAGCCTGCTAAGCGTGTGAAGAGCCTGCAGCTCATTGGCTCCAACTTTTCTGTGGCATGGGACACTCTAACTAGCAGGTATGACAACCCCTGTGTCAGGATCTTTGCTCACATGCGTAGCCTCCTCAACATGCCAACAGCTACTGGCAGAACTGCCAGCGACATAACCTTTCTCATGGATGGAGTAGCAGAGGCTATTCGGGCGTTCACTTTACTTGGCCGACCAATGGAATATTGGGATGACTGGGTTTTGGTAATAGTGGTATCCAGATTAAACCAGAGCATCAGGGAGGACTGGAAGAAAAGCCTCGAGGGCAAGGCAGATCTACCCACCTACCAAGATCTGTCCACCTTCCTTGAGAATAGAGCTCGCACTTTGGATGCTGCTAGTGGGAGCTCGCACCTCATCAATAACCAGTCTTCTTCCTCTTCTCCTGTTAAAATAGTGCCTTCAAAAAAGTTAAACATATTTAAGCGCACTACTCATCAAATGCTCCAGACGACAAATCTCCTCGACCACCACCTGGATGCACTTTATGCAAGGGTCGAAACATCTTGGCATACTGTCCCAACTTTTTGTGGATGGATGCGAACTTACATTGGAGAAGCGAGGACCTGCAGGAATTGCCTACATGTTGGCTACCTTACCAACAGTTGCCCCTCACAGAGTCGCTGCAGGGCTGCAAACTGCCAGGCTCAGCATCACACACTGCTTCACGATGGCTACAAGGAGGAGAGCAGTATACCAACTACTACTCAATCTACTAGGGAGCCTGTCAGAACACACACTACCAGTATCAAAGAAGAGAGGTTAAATGTGTCTTCTACAGATAGTATGGTACTTTTGGCTACGGCCTCTATTATTTTGGAATCTCCACTAGGAGCTCGGCTCATGGTACGAGCATTGGTAGACCCTGCATCCGAAGGCCCATTTATCTCTGAACATGTGGTGCAATTCTTGGCGTTAACTAAGAAAAGGGAATCTACACCAATCTGTGGAGTTGGTGATAGTGTTAATTTAACCTCTAAGTATACCACTGAGCTGGTTGTACGCTTCAAACAGGATTCTAATATTTCTCTGACTTTTTCAGCTTACATACTGAGAAAGTTAACCTCAATTCTGCCAAGCAAAGAGGGCGCTGCAGCAACTTGGGACCATCAACGAAGTTTACAGCTGGCTGATGTAAACTTTCACCAACCAGGACGTATAGACTGCATTTTGGGTGCAGATGTCTATCCTGCCATCATTCTCCCAGGTCTGCGAAGAGGACCTCAAGGACAACCAGTGGCACAAAGCACCACCTTGGGCTGG
Organism: Torymus texanus; assembly: GCA_036873485.1. NCBI lineage: Eukaryota > Metazoa > Arthropoda > Insecta > Hymenoptera > Torymidae > Torymus > Torymus texanus. Next base: position 6,646 of record JAYJLV010095486.1, on the reverse strand, counting down.
ATTGGAGATGGAGAAGGTCGTTACGTCCTCAGGTCGCCTTTCTTACAGGCACCAATGCTTTTCGGATCGCTGGCTATAGCGATAGCTCGACTGCTGCAGACGGAGAGACGTCTGCAATCTACAGCTTCACTGCGCACCTCCTACGCTGCGTTTATGGAGGAAATAATATAACATGGAGCTGGTGCCAGACGACGAAAGGACGGCCGTCGACACGTATTATATGCCGCATCCTGCAGTACTGAAGCAGGATGGTTCCGGTAAGCTGCGCGTTGTCTTCAATGCATCGCAGAGCACCAGAATCGGGCAGTCGCGCAACGACTGCTTGCACATCGGTCCGAAACTGCAGGCTGACATCTCCGCCATTCTGACACGGTGGCGAAACTACAAGGTCATCTTCTCGGCGGACATCGTTAAGATGTTCCGACAATTTAAAATGCATCGAGACGACATTGACTGGTTACGCATTGTATGGCGGTACGACCCAGCGAGAAACTTCAACACTACCGCACGACGACGGTAGTTTACGGCACCGCGTGTGCGCCGTACCAAGCGAATCGCGCTCTGCTGCAGCTAGCCGCCGACGAGCGCGAGCGCTTTTCAAAGGGGGCTCCTGTGCTGGAAAACCATACGTACGTGGATGATGCCTTGGCTAGAGGTGATACAATGGAAGAGGCTCTGGACGTCCGCGACCAGCTTATCTACGTCCTCAACGCTGCAGGCATGAAGCTCGATAAATGGTCTAGCAACCACTCCGCCCTGCTGCCAGGTAAATCTCCAGCTGCCACGTCTCACCTTTTCTCCGAGACATTAGGCTTACATTGGAGCCCAGTGTGCAATTGCTTTATATCTAAGGTCGACCTGGGCCCACCGCCGAAGATGTTCACGAAGAGATCCATGCTTTCCGAGATCGCACGATTTTTCGAGCCACTGGGGTGGGTCGCGCCAGTGGTTATCGTCAGAAAGATGCTAATTCAGCAACTCTGGCTCACCAAGAGAGGCTGGGACGAAGAACTGGACAACAAATCAATCGCTGCCTGGGCCAAGCTGCGCGCTCAACTGTCTGCTCTGGAGCGACTCCAAATACCACGCTGGCTGGGAACTTCAGCAACGTCTGCCTGGTATCTTCATGGATTCTGCGATGCTTTCGAACGAGCATACGCCGCCGCGATCCACGTTGTGGTCCAGAATGGTGAGGCTGCTCCTACAGCCAGTCTTCTCGTCGCCAAGTCTAAGGTTGCGCCGCTCAGGGTACTGAGCATCCCTCGACTAGAACTCTGCGATACTCTTCTACAGGCCCATCTCATCGACTCTGTAAGAGGCTTTCTTTCTACCTCTCCCAATGACATCTTCTGCTGGTCAGGCTCGCAGGTAGTCTTGGCCTGGTTGAACAGCCATCCCAGTCGGTGGAAAATCTTCGTAGCGAACCGCACCAGTGAGATTGCTACCACTCTGCCCACTGCACATTGGGGACATGTGCGCTCGAAGGAGAATCCGGCTGACCTCGCGTCCAGAGAAGTACCTCCGACTGTTCTAAAGGATGAGCAACTTTGGTGGAAGGGACCAGACTGGCTTACCTCCAGATGGGAAAACTGGGCCCATCAAGCTACTCCATTGTCGACGGAGTTGGAAGAACGGAGAAAAACCGCTGTGTTTGTCACTACAACCGACGCGGCAAGCTCACCGGTCGAACAGATAATTTCCCGCTCCTCCACGCTGGAAAATCTGGTACGCGTGATGGCTCGATTATTACGTTGGAAACTACGATCGAGGGACGCTGCTTCAATACCCTCGTCTGCTGTCAGCGCTGCAGAGCTCCTGGCAGCGAAAGGAAGACTTGTCCGCTTGATACAGCGCGAGTCCTTCAGCGAAGAAATCTCGAAGATCAAAAAAGGTAAAACGATCGCGAAAATCAGCAAGCTAAAGTCCTTTGCACCATTTTTAGATGCCGAAGATACTCTCAGAGTGGGTGGCCACCTACAACCCGCTCTACTTCCGGAGGATCAAAAACACCCCACCGTCATTCCGAACAACAGCCACCTCGCCGAGCTGCTGCAGATTGATTGATTGATTGATTGATTGATTGATTTTTATTTAGGCATTCGGCTTCATCAAAATAATATAGTCTACAGAAGTATATTTTAGACTGTCACTTGGAAACTATTATCTGTCGGTCGGACATTTGTGTCGCAGTACAAGTGTATCGGATTAGGGAAACCCAAGAAAAACATAATCAACCGTAGTCATAACAGTCATTAACAATTAATTGTTCATACAATTTTCTCATACATACATCTCTTTAACATAGTCTTTTGCTTTACGTCTAAATGTACTAACGTTGTCAATTGATTACATACAACTCGGTAAGCCATTATATATTTTAAAACCGCTGTACATTAGTGTACTTTATGATGTTGCTTGATTACGCTTTGTGATGTGTATATTATTTATCTGTCCTGTGTTATATTTGTGTGTTTCGCCAACAAGTTTTAAACTTTCCGCAAGATAAGATGGACATATCTTAAGTTTCATTTTATGTACAAATATAAGCGTATTTAAAGCAATTCATTGTTTAACATTAAAGAAATGTAACGCGCCCAGCACTTGTTTGATCGGTGTAAATTTACTATATCTAATTATTGAATGCATCGCTCGATTTTGCCATTTTTGTAATAAATCTATTTCGCTTTCTCCGGTGTTTAGGAAAATTGTTGAACAATAGTCAAAGTGCGGGGCAATTATGCTTTTGTAAATAATCGTTCTTGTCAGTGGTGATACAGAGTCTCCGATTCTAAATAAAATGTTAATTTTTTTAGAAATTTTCTTGATTGTATAATTACATGGTCTCTGAAGTTTAGATGCTTGTCAATCATAATACTAAGATATTTAATTACGTCAACATTTTCTATTTTATTATTACAATTCAATGTTAAAGAATTTTATCAACTCAATTACAAATTTTATTTCACTCACTGCCTCAGACAGTGCTCCATAAGTAGAAGCTTTTGTCACACACTTTTGTTTACGTGATTTCCAATCAATCACATTTCTGAAAAATCTAATTACAAAACCTTTCTGTCTACGCTATCTCCCGCATGATCTGCGTCTACATAGCAATCTAAAATATCACAATTTTCTTTTCTATTATAGTGTAAATTTAAATCTTTAGTTAAATACAAATAATTCAAGACTCTTAATGCGTATTTCCAATGCGTCTTATCGTAACTATTTTGATATCTACTCAAATAATTTACACTATAACTTATGTCTGACCTTGTACTTGAACTCATGTATAATAAAGCACCTATTAAGTTTCCGTACTTTATACCATAATCACAACTTTCAGCTTTTTCAATTTTTAAGTTTGTTTCCATTGGAGTGCTGTAAAGTTTATTATTTTGTAATTGATATTTATTAGCTAATGACTCTATATAATCAGACTGACTTAATTTCATCTCAGATTTATGATAATCATAATCTACGTTCATACCAATATATTCTTTTATCTCTTCTAAGTCTTTCATTTTGAATTTTTGCATTAAAGCTTTCTTAATACTTTGAATCCTTTTCTTACTTTTGCTGCATATTAATAAATCATCTACATACAGTAAAAAATATAAACTTTCTTCTCCTTCTCCAAAAGTATATAAGCAATAATCAACATTACTTCTTTTAAATTTCAGCTTTAGCAAATATTCATCAAAACATTCATACCACGCTCTTGGACTTTCTCGTAGTCCGTATAACGCTTTTGCTAATTTATAAACTTTGTTTGATCCATCACTATACCTTTAGGTTGACTGACATATGCCTCTGAGCTTACAATACCATTAAGAAAAGCTGTATCAACATCCATTTGTTCTATTATGAAACCAGACTGACAACAAAATGATAACATGGTTTTTAAAGTTTTTGCTACTGGAGCGTATATGTCATCAATTACATTTGGCTGTTGAAAACCTCTTACAACTAACCTAGCTTTAAATACATAGTTAGATTTTCTCGTATAGACCCACTTTACTTCTAAGATTTCTTTATCTTTTTGTTTATTAACTAATACCCATGTCTTATTTTCATTTAAACCTTCAATTTCATTATCCATGGCTTTTATCCAATTTTCCCGATCTTTACTATCCATCGCCTCCTCAAATGTATACGGAGTATCTACTCTACAAAAGTTTACATAAATGTTATTTGAATTATTCTCTGGATATCTTATTGGACTTTTTTTGTCACGTGTATATCTACGTGGGATTTTTAGTTCTTTATTTTTAACATCTTTACATTTTCCCGAAGATTGATGTAAAGATACAGTATTATTCTTTTCAGTATTATATTTTTGCACATTAATTTCATCTGCACTTTCAAAAGCATTATCAGATACCTCATCATCCGTACTACAATCGCTTAACTGACAAAATAAAAATTCAAAGTATAGTGATTTAAAAAATATATTTTTAAATAAATAAAGTTAAACAATATCGTTGCCATCATGGCGTCGGGTAGTAAGAAGCCTCCCGATGCCTCTCTAAATAAACATTACAAGTGTCACTCGAGTGTGAAAGTTGGTGGAGTGGTGTGCATTGTGTGGGGAAATTTTTATTATACAAATGAATTCGTGGCAAAGTACAATGCTGGAACCCCAGTTGAATTTTTATGCAGCTCATTCGTCATTTTACGAGAACATCACAACTTAGCATTAACTTCAAACGTGCCATTTAGTTCATTAAGCGAGCCAGCTTGGCAATTAATCGCACAAATAAAACATGAAAACAGAGAAAAAATTAAACAAGAAATAATAAATTAAATAATGCTGGATAAGAATGAAGAAACCGATGCAAACGAAACAATATACGATGATTATAATGAAATAGAATCACTAAAAATAGAAAATGATTTATTAAAACACTTGTACAAAGAAACTCAAGAGAAGTTAAATGAATTACTAACTGAGGAGAAGCAAAAGACAAATTCACAATCAGTAAATAAAACATTTGCTGAAATAGTAACAAAACCGAGACCAAAAAACAAGAAAGTATTAAAATTAATAATTAAAAAAATTAACAATAATGATAACACCGATATATATAATGCAGTAATACACTACCTAAGAAAGACAAAACAATTCAAACAAAAAATATCATTAAAAGTAACTAGGACACTATCGTAATAAATTGTATCAATGAAGATAGCGTAAATACAATTGAAAAAAAACTTAGTGAAAAATTAACAAATAGTTTTAAAATAGAAAAGGAACAAATAAGAAAACCAACAGTGAAAATAGTGGATATTGACAAAGTTTTTAATAACGATAAAGATATTGAAGTATACATTGTTTGAGAATTACCATCTAAATTATGAGTAACATGCTGTGGGTAGGTTTTGCAAATAAATTTCAGTCGAACACATTTGTATATGTAAGTAACACTGTACAATATATTACGACATATTACATTAGAAAATACATCTTAGTTTTAAGCTAAATAATGTAAATGGAATTACAATGCTTTGTGCTGGTTGAGTGTGTGTGTGTGTATTACAAATTTTATTGTGTTTGAGTATTGCAATAAGTGTAGGTATGTGTATGTAGAATACAGTAGATGACGTGACAAGCTCCTTGTGAAGGAGAAACTGACCTGTTGTATAAAATGAGTTTGTCCGACAAATGAGTTTGGCCAATAAATGAAAATTCCTCTGAGTGACACCGGTGAGAAGCTCTAACGATGCAACTGCGTCTGTTGCTGTCGATGAGTTTTCAATTTTCTGCTGGCATGAGATATTAAAGGGAATGTTACTGATTTACTTGTAGAGGTTATGTGAGTGTGCACGATTAGATATTACTGATCTAATCGTGCATGAGAATTACCCCCAGGCTAGAGCATAAGATTGAATCAGTGCATGTGACTTGAGATCGCATGTGTAAATGTGAAGTTACCTGTGCACGTGCACTGCTACGGTACAGCTATGGTGAATTTCTCCAGCGATGAAGTGCAGATTCCAATTGATGATTTTCGATGTTGATAGAGTCAGTTGAGTTGAGCCAGTTGAGTTGAGCCAGTGAAGTTCAATGAGGTTATCCTGGTGAAAATGATTGTAGTACGGTTCCTGAGATGTGCCTCGTGGGGTAGCCGAAAGCAGAGAGAGAGCCGGTTGAACTTCCTTCTTCATGCCGATTAATGGTCACTTCTGACATGAGACAAATCACGTCTCCCCCATGACGATATGGGTGAGCGAGAGAGATAGAGCTAGGCCTTTTGACTGACCTAATCAGTGCAATATCTACCGTACCGCAGGTGTGCCATGAGGTGCTTCCGCTTCGCGGCAGCGTCGTGAGTGAACTCAACGCGCGCGCAACCGCGCGAGATTTAAATTAGTACAATTCCTCAACAGACATAAATCAAAGAAATTTTTCTAACATCGAAGATTAGTGTAAAGTGCTACATACATTGATCAATGATAAAACCAAAGCAATAAGTGCAATAGTTGAAGTAACGTCAAGAATTTACAAGCACATCAGAGAGAACAAAAACCGAATATTCATTGGATATTAAAACTGCAGAGTATTTGATATGATAAATACAAGTCCATGCAACAGCTGTTCAAGATTTGGCCACAGTGGGAAAAATGCACTAACCAAGCAACGTGTTAT
>JAYJLV010095475.1:0-12617 GCA_036873485.1 Torymus texanus | reverse complement strand
GAAAGAGGCACAGAGAGAGTGCGATAGAAAGAGAGAGAGAGAGAGAGAGAGAGAGAGAGAGAGAGAGAGAGATAGAGAGAGAGAGAGAGACAGACAGAAAGCGGGTACAACTATTGAAAACGTCAGTATGTATCACGCTGCATCGTCGATGCTCTCTGTTGAGCTTTAGAGCAATGCGGCCGAAAACTCCCGCGCAGCGAGAACACAGAAACGGAGCGCAAAGCGAAACAGAGAGCGAGAGAGAGAGGATGAGAGAGAGGGAAAAAACGAGGGAGCATGTGTGTACGCGCGATCACGTTTGCGAGTTCTCTCTCTCTCCTCTTTCTCGAGTTTAATACGCCATCGGAGCTTAGGCATGCGTGTATATGCGCGAAATTTCGCCTTTTCACCAAAAAATTGGAAGTGCAGATTCGCTTGGATTTTTTCCCGGGCATCCGACTTTGTCCAAGACTCTTCTCGCCTTCATCTCCCATAAAAATTCTTGTTTTCACCTATACGGTTCATATGAAATCAGTAGTATAATGTACGCTACCGCGGCCCTCGTTGTTTCCGGATTATTTTGATGGTATAGACAATGAGAGATGAAGAGAACACGGCATGCAGTATATGTTAATACTCCGATAGGAAGAGATGATGGATATACGGGCTGCTGTATAAGGAAAGCATTGAAAAATTCCGATAGTTCGAAATAAATCAAAGGGGTCCGAGCCAGGCGAACGGACGGCCGAACTCGATTTCAATGAAACTGTAAGACGGTCACTCTCTCTCTCTCTCTCTCTCTCTCTCTCTTTCGCTCTTCGGGTCACAAGTTCCAATTTCCGATCGAGATGTTATCTAAAGTAGTTTTCAAGATTCGCCCAGAGCTGGGGATATAGTCACACATGTATGCATGGAAAAAGAATGTAAGAATAATAGAGTAGAAGAAAAAGAAGAAGAGGAAGATAGCAATTACTTTTGGCTTTGACGATCAAAACAGATTTTAAGGCTATTAGTGAAAGCAAAGAAAATACTGGCATCACTTGTACGATATTATTATATATGCCAGATTTTTTTTTATTGCATTGTGTGTCTCTAATTAAATATATGGCGAGTGCTAAAATTCAAGAAATTTCTAAAGTTTAAATAAAAAGATGCTATTCTGCGATTTTTTATTACGGTCATATTATAATCACACACGGTTCTTAAAAAATCGCAATAAATAATCACAGTGTTTGCGTGTATCTCATAATAAGAACCCATATGTGTGTGTGTGTGTCCCACTAATACTGTGGTAATTTCTGCGATGTAATTACCGAGATGTGAATGGAAGGCATACCCTCTGATAATAGACAGACCGTGTAAAAAAAAGGTTTATGGCCAATATTTTACCCCGAATATAGAAAACGAATATATCGTTACATGTGGACAATTTGGAGGAAAGCTTAGGATTTGATTTCATTGTAGTGCTTTTATCGCTTTCTGGACTCTGCAACGGAGACAGACGCTGCGGGCACCTATAAATAATCACACTTATTCTCATTCAGCTTACTCTCCTTAAACCCAATTTTTATATTAGAATGCGGATAAGTAATAGTCCAATTTCTTACTGCGGAAAACATTTTCTTTCGTATTTTTTAATGCAATTTTTGTCACATTTAGCGTATATGACCAACGCTAAGATTGTGATAAATTTTCAATCAAAATTGGCTTAAATTAAAGTTAGGTTTAATGAACCATTAGCAGAACCATTATATAGACCACATGCTGAGCCAAAACTCTTTTGTCGTTGTACATTAAGTAATTCGAAAGGGGAGTGTTGATCATATGACCGTAGTGCCATCGACTGCTAGCTTCGTCAACTGACGCCTGCACGATTTTCGGAGATTGCGGCCGATCTCTGCTGGCTATATGAGCCACCTCTAAATGCTTGTCTCACAAAAACAAAACACGATTGCAGACCTCGTTGTCATGGGATATTTATCCAACTTCGGTAACTGAATTGACGAAATTCAGAGACTCACTAAGTATAGCTGAAATAATAGACATTGATTTTTATATTTTTAAGAAGTTCATCCTTTATCATCAAAAATGCAAGATAAGAAGTGTCAAACATCTTTTCATTGGAGGCTCAATAATAGTAATTTATTAAAGCATAATCCTTATAATTCCGAACTATTTAAATGTGAAATGAACGATATTAACTCGGAATGGAAGATACGATTAGAGCTAACGAACGATTGGTCGACAACAAGGAGTGCACCTACAGAAAAACCTTACAATATATGTTTAATATTATGTATGATTGATGAACCAGCTATAAAAGCAAAATGTAAAATAAGTATCACATTCAACAGTCCGACATGCCCGACGATCGTTGAATCATTTACTAGAGAATGGTTTTTTGTTCAAGATGTTCGGGCATTACGTTCAAGAAAGATTCCAGTATTGCTCGATAATAATGCAATAGAAACAAAATCATGTAATTATTTGATAACCTGTGAGATCACTGTTGAAGCGGGTAGTCTCGGATATATTGACCACGCGCAAAACACAGACTTATTAGCCAGGAATTTAATGTCGCTGCTGAGTAATGAAGAATGCAGCGACGTTGTACTCGTGTCGAGAGACGAGCAAAAATTTCGGGTGCACCGATGCATACTAGTAGCCCGAAGTCCAGTGTTCGCGGCCATGTTTACGCCCTGTTGGAGCGAAAGCCAGGAAGGTACAGTGAAGATTGACGACATAAACGGCGAGCATCTGCGTCGACTGCTAGACTACGTCTACGGTGGAAAATTCATGGACAACGAAAAAGATGGCATTGAAGTTGCAAGCGGTCTGCTAATAGCCGCTGATAAATACGGATTCAACAAACTGAAGGCAAAGTGCGCTGATGCGCTTGGAAGCCAGTTGAGCGCAGACAATGTTATGGAGGTGTTCGCTCTCGCCGATGCTCACGGCGTGAAGAGATTGAAGGAACAGATTATGGATTTTATCGTTAATTGTCCTGACGTGATCAACTCATGTGAATTTTTAATGGCAGAGAAGCAAAATCCGCAACTGGTTATTCAGATTCTTCGACGAAAATGGCGCCGAAAGGTGTGACACTTATATTTCAATATCATATTTTCCTTTATATAGGATTAATTTCCTAAAGCATGTTTTCTAAGTAATTGATGTGTTTACGTTTTAATGTTTTTTTCATTCTCAAGTTTTTTCAAATATTTACTTATACAAATAAAAATTTCTTTATTTGATTGTAAATAAGGAAGAAGACTATTGTGAAGATTACAAGAATTTATAATAAAAAATGCTCTTATTCTGATAATCTCCATCCATTCATTTAAATCCCTTAAATTTCAGAACAAATATAATCCTCGAAACCTTTAATTATTATTTTATCGATAACTTCTGCGAAAAAGTAGAAAAAGTGTAATATTTTATTTATTTTTTTTTTTTCATTTATTTAGTTAAAACCAAACTTTCAAGTATATTCAGAAAAAAAAATTAATTAATAATTACTAGTATAAGGTTATGGTGTATACCTATACTAAGTAAACACAAGATGTGCCAATTGCAAGCTCTTGCTCGATGACCGCCAACTGTAATGTTCATTGTTGACATTGTTTGTATTGTTTTAATATTTTGACTGTAGAACAATTATTACTATATTTTATAAAGTTACATTATTGTCATTTTCTATTGCCAATTGCAAATGAAATATTTAAGAAGAATTATTTGCCAAACGAGGATTCTATTAAAAATATTATGATAATAAATAAAATGTTATCTTAGAAAATTTTATTTAGAAATTATGAAAAAGAAGTTTTAACCTCATGATATCTTTGGTCATGATAATTGGATTTTTTTTGTCAATGAACTCCGTCAAAGATATCAAAACACTACCTCTGTGTAAAATTTCAGGAAAATAGATTGATTTCTACTCCGGTTGAAAAACTTATAATATCTTCAAATTTTAAGACAATATTGTACTCAATAAGGGTAATGAGTGGTAATTAGAATCATGAAATACTACACTTATATTGAAAAATATAAATGAAAAATACGTCTTTGCATAGTTCGAAATAAAGACTATGTCGTCTAAGCAATTTACGGTATGCTACTTCACAAAACTTTTTTAACTTATATACGGATGCCTTCGTAAATTATAATCAGCACAATTAAAACCAAGTCCACGTCTTACCATGCACCGATCGTCAAACTCGCTCTGTGTCTCGTTCACAGCGCGTTTTCTCTCTTCACCGCTTCTGCTGAATCTCTTCACTGCCATACCGCACCCTCCACGCGCCACTTAACAATTTTGCAGCAGAATTTACAAGCGAGAAAGGAGAATAAGAAACGTCGCTTCCCGCGAAACCTTCATCCTTCACTAATTACGAGATAAATACATATACATATATACAGCTAACGACACACGTGCATGCCACCAGACTCCTGTCCTCAGTAACTACAGCGTGAAGCATAATGCGTGCATGCCCTGTGCTCATGCTTACTTCTTCGCGTTCGAGGCGCGGCTCGCGTGTCATGCAAACTGCTCCTATGAGTTTCCGGGGGCGCCTCACGGCTGCGCCCGCTCGTCTCAGACGTGTCCGGAATGAGCAACTCATTCAATTACCGGCAGCGAAGGGAGTGTACCGGAGAGAGAGAGAGAGAGAGGAAGGAGGGATAGTATAATGACGATAGCCGAGAATTTCGAAGCGTGTGCGATGGCGTAGAGCGCCTGCCCTTTGACCGATGATCTTTCGAGTGTGCGCTCGTTGGAAATGTAGTGAAGGGCGATTTTGAGAGTTTGCTCCGACTCGTGTATTCATGATGGATGTCGTGTTTTTTGGACTGTATACTGGATATATGCTAATTGTCAAGTAACCGTAATATGAATGCTTTTGCAAGTCCTTACAATGTTTCAGAGTTAAACTAATTTCAAAATTAATTTTTGATAAGCGTGTAACTTTATCGTTTGTCTATACTTGAAAAATTTATTAGTACTTAAGGTAACTCGAAGAAATTCGGATAAGCAGAAATTTTTTTTGTTTATAAGTAAAAATAATTAGCACATTCTACTGCTACGATTGTAAATTCGTAAATAAATGAATAAATGTAGGATGACTTGATAAAAAAACGGCACGGCGTGACTCGGCGGGAAATTGAATTCTAGAAATTCCATCTGCTTTGGATCTACCGAACAGCCTCATCACGTTGCGTATATTATGCACACGTAATATTAATTGTGGTGGAGTTGACCTAACGTGAACATAATCAATTGAAATGACTAAAAAAAAGAAGACACTTCCTTTTATTAAACTAATATCAACCTTTTATTGTTAAACAATGAGTTCCATTGTTTCTACTACAAAATTTCTACTTTTTTGAATAGGAAATTTTTCCCTTCCTTTTTAAAGTTTACTTTACTCTTGTAAATGGAAAATTAACTTAAATAAGTTGCAACTCATTCAAGACGGTTAGATCAAGTTTTTTTTCTCCCCCACGTACGATTCTGTAAGCATCATGTTTAGAAAATAACTGTGGAAGAATTATCAAAATATAGTATGACTTTTATGAAGAAAAAAATTAGGATACCTTAGGAGTGATATTGACTTCAGACGAAGTTAAATAGTATAAAAGCCTATCGTCTCGCGTTGGCACAAAAAAGGCGTTATGTGATAAGCCGTTTCGAAAAGGCGTTATCTCGCGCGATGATGTTTTCGCTTCTACTTACGATCTTTTTATCTTGATAATTGACTAGTCATTTAATTTATACTCATTCTAGAGCTTTGCTAATAATATATCACTTTTTATTTTTTGCCAATTTACAAGAGATTTAATTCACCATCGTGTCAATATAAATAATATAACGCTGTTTTATACGGAAGCAGCAATATGTAGTTAATTAGGTCAATTTAATGTAAACAAGTTAATTCATATTTACAATCAATGCAAAAAACATAAATTTATCTTCATTTGTAGTAAGAATAACATTATATTCAAAATTATAATGCTGATTTCGCAAGACAATCTACTTGTAATTTAAAAAAAAATTGGGCTCTTAAAAAAATGAAATTACCTCTGTTGAGAGCTGAATAAAAAAACGATCCTTACCGTGAGTGTAAATATAGCCACTTTTCGAATTAATTCTCTCTTAAAAGAATTTTAAATGTTTAAAAAAATGTGAAAGATTTTTCAGTCATCTTGTTAACGCTATTTGGCTGTATAACATGAGCAATTCAGCTTTCTTATGAAACGAAGCCAAAAAAGTATGTGTGACCAAATTATGTAGATGGCCAAATTACTTCGAGTTATCTTATTGGAAAATTAAAAACCTTTTTTTTCATTGCAGTATGGATTATACCAATTTTATAGTATTAAAAATGCACAGAATCATGTCTAGTTATCACATCTTCAAAGTTTTAATGATGTGCTGTCATTCAATGGAAAATTGACTAGATACCTCTTCTTCTACCTTTACAATTAAACTTAGCTTCATAATTGAGATGTTAATAATTAATATGTTATGATCAGAATTCCCCGCTACTCAAAATAGTAAGAAAACAGAATCTCTGAACTATTTGTCATGAAATTATTTAATAAACATAAAATCGTTTAACTGATTAGATTTTACAGTATTATGTTTACCAGTACTGAATTCTTGTGAATATCGTATAATACTACTTCTATAAGATGTAAAGTTTGTTTGTAATAATTATGCTGCTTTAACTATAAGCTTTATAAATTTATAACCTAGTAATAGTATAAACTTGCATCAGTGTACAACACGATGGGCAGAATTTAATAGCTAATTTGAACACATTTCTGTCAATTATATATTCTATACATATTGTTGGAAAGTTAATTCGATAACTTTAACATAGTTTTGTTGGGATAGTTCGACAAATTGGTTCGGCAATGTTATTCTAATAATAATTTTGTTTGCCTTATAGCTTATACATCTATAATATTCACGTAGTTCTGAGGCTCTTGAATTAATGTGAGTTTGTCGAAAATCGATCGCGATTTCGCCCTTCCGCATGCGAATGCTGTAAAAATTCAACGGCGACACTATATGTACGACAGATCGAGACAAATACTCCCGATTATTACTTTATTCACTTGACTAAAGTGATAATTTTCTTTATTATGTGGATTTATTATGATTTCCACATAGAAAGGAGTATTATTTCTTTAGCCAATTGTTTATTTTTACAACGGAATCTGTCGTAATTTGAGGTTAATCTGTCGTGCATATAACAGGAGTCGAGTAAAATTTAAGATTAATTATTGTTTTTTATAACAATGTGATTGACATTATAACGTTTTTAATATTTTAAAACATACTATACGATAAAACCTTCAGTTTTTGACAAATTTTGAGTACCTTTACGCCAAATTAGTGTAAAAAAGCATCTGTCGTACATATTATAACACCTGCCAAAATTCAAATTGAATATGCCTTTCTATAAATAATAACTGATTTATTAAAGACCAAAAGCAACAAAATAAAACTTCGTTAGCTAAGATAAACCTACAACATCGGCTGTATCCCTTAAACCTTACACTTTATTAAGAGATGGTGAAAATGATGATCACGACGAACTCAATTTATGGTTGTTAAGCTTTTTTTATTTTTCGCCAACGTTTCGACACTGTTTTTTAGTGTCTTACACTTTATTTCCTGAAAATCGCAAATACACTAAGCAAACCTTGTTCGAGCCACTTACATTCACTTTCACACTCTCGCCATTCCGTTCCATCAGCGCCTTCTTTCCTTCCCTCCCTCCACCTCCTCTTCTCGCCCATTCCGATACGCCCGAACTCGAATACTTGGCCGGGAGTTGAAACGAGTGGGCGACGACCGGACGCTCCTATACGCGATTCTTCGTGCGCGCGTTCTCGCTCGCTCGCTCGGGCTCTTATTAAAGGACCGGAAGTTTGTGGGTCCACGTGCACGCGCGCAAGCGAGCGAGTGAACCGCACACGGCGAGCTTTTAATGAAAATTCGAGGCGCCAAGGGATGCAGACAGTCGGAAATTCGGGACGGAAGCGTGCGCGGAATTTTCCGCCTCTCGCGTGCTCTTAATGAAGGTCTCGTGTAGTTTTGTACGCGTGCGCACGTAGTGACCGTTGTTGTTGTGTCCTCGTACTGGCCCCCCAACTCTGCCAGCGCGCACGCGGCCTTAATCGATGAATTTTTGCACGGGGCGAGGTTTTTAATTGCCGCTCGGTTGGATGTCGCTCGAAATTTTCGGGAGTTAGAATTACACGAGTGACGAGTTATTGAATTTTCGAGATATCGCGTTGCTGTAGTTGCTCTGACGAGGTTATTTGAATGTGAAATTTCAAAAATGTATAGGTTTTTTGTGTTATTATGATGCTTGAAGTTGACGATTTAAACGTATATATTTTACATTTTAGTCAGCACTTTTTAAATATGAATATTTATTATTACTTTAAATTTATTTGCAAATTGAACAAATTACAATAATTTTATAGATGGTTTGTAATATTCTTTTTTCAAAAAACCACCCATATGAAGAGAGACTGTGCAGTCTTAATTGAGTCTGACACCTAGATTTTGATGTCAGCGAGCAACGAAATTTTTATACCATTTTCTTGATAGTGTAATCTGTCTAACTGTTACCTCACAAAAGGTGTAGAGAAATATGAACTAAAACGAAAAAATTAACCAATTAATAAAAAATAAAACAAATATTTGTATGTTCAATTCTGTAGATTTCCGAAATAACCGAATAAGTGCACTTTTTTTTTAAATCGAGATAACCCCGGATTTTGTATCTTCAAATAGCTATAACAATTAACCCGAAACGTAACCAGATAAGTCCATTTTTTTAAATTTTCTGCTCGGAATAACCGGAAAGTCCATCATTTTTTTCGTTTATCGTAGTTATCATTTATTTTATCTATTCAAATTTAATGTGAATATGATGGCTAATATTTATTTATCTATTTATTTAAAAAATTCCTATACACTTTCAAATTATAAAAATTTTATAAGTTTACAATATTAGTACAATACAAATACAATAGAAATGGTCGTAAATTTAATAGAAATGTCAGAAAAATAGAAATTTGGTGAATAAGTTAGAAGAATTCATTAAACAATTGCTCATTTTGTAATTTATTCATCCGTTTCATAATTAAATTAAAGAATACGCTCTAAAATAAAGCCGAACCACACTATCAGATAAGTTCACAGTTCCCGGAATAACCAGATAAGTCCATACTTTTTGGAGTTTTTACTCGTTTTAAACGCATCAGAAAATGTATATAATCTGTTAAAACCAGCGTGTAAATATGTGTTTTGAATGTGTGAATTGACTAGTCAAGTATTAGGATCATATCTTTTCTCCCGAACTCCCATATAAGTTTGAACACTGGAACCCGGTTTTCTCGGAAACTCGAAAAGTGGACTTATTCGGTTATTCCGGAAAGCCACAGAATTCTATTGTGACTATACCATACAAAGGAGTAAAAACAGCCCCGAAATAGTATAATGGTAGGGAGTGAATTGTTGAACATTGTTTGAAGAAATTTTTAAAATGAAGGCTCCTTCTCAAATTACGTCCGATATTTTTCCGTGTAAGGAGTCATCAAAAGAGGGGAAAATAGCTAAACAAACTCCAGTACATTTTTGTTATAAACGAACTAAACTGGTAAATCGTGTTGGAACTACACTTACCAAAGTCACAAAAAATATTTTTAATAAAATTTTTTTAAATCTTCTATTGATCCTAAAAAAATAATAGATGCACAACCAAGTATTAGGGAATTGCTTATTTCCATCATGCTTTACTCTCGGTGATACCAGAACTCTGACGAAATCGAACCCATAGTTTCATCTCTTTTTCATTTTTATCCTGATTCTTTCCTAAAAATTTCTTATAAGAATATACACTCACACACAAACACATACACACACACATGTGATTATATAAATATTTGACCCTTATTTAGTGATAAGTCTGAAATTTAAAAAGTCTTTTGATACATCTTCGTCGAAAGAACAGTTTGGTTTTCTCAATGCATCATATTTTGACGTAGATATAGGGGTGGAATTTTAATTTTCACGCGGATAGCTCGTTATAACATTTCTTACAGAAAAATTTATTATCAGTAATTCTTATTACTAGGATATCATACAGTGAAATTAGAAATATGAGATGTCCATTATTATTCAAACGAAATAGAGTTATTTACTACCATTGAGGTTATACATGCCAAACTGAAAAAATTTACTGCAGCGTATTTGTAGGTAAGACTATAGAGAAAGTTTTTATAAAGGAAAGCTGACGTAACGCCATTGAATAAAATTTTCCTTCATTTTATAAAATGAATTCTAATACAATATAAAATTGTAGTTAATGTAACCAACACAATTGATGCAATGTCGTGTATCTCTATTCCGTTTTTACTATTCAAAACGCTTTTATTTATCTCATCTTGTCTCAACGTACTATTGAATTATCTGATTATGATATTCGCTTACCGTCGAAATATACAGTATTGAGTACAGGATAAACTAATTACTGCACATCGCCGCCTTCGTGTTTTTTTTTTCTATCGGGAAATGTTCGCTCAGTCTTCTTCTTCTTCCTTCCGTAATAAAATTTTACGTGCCTCCTCTTCCTATAGGATAAATATGTACGTGCTCTATCGCTTGCTTTTTTTTCGCGGAATCTCGTTCGTTCGTATATTTATTATACGAAACCTATGGCTCCAAGAAGACGTTGGAGAAGGATAGCGATCGGCAATATTGCACGGACCGCGAAGTCATACGCATGCATGCGGATCTAGTCGTAAACGTATGTACAGATGTAGCCTTTTTAAATTTTATGGAGTTGTCTTGAGATATTTCCGTCCAGCGGATACATGAGTTATTAGAAAATAAATGAGAAAAATAACAATAATGTTGCTTACATATCGTGTTCAGGAAATGCAGTTTTCGTATAATGAACTCATTCCTATTTTCACGTTTATAAAAAAAACCACAACGATAAAAAAAGCAAAATATACATGTTCATAAAATTGCTTTACAGCAATATGAAGTTAAAAGGATTTTACTAAAATTTTTTTAGTTATTTTATAAATGTAAAACTTATTTATGCAAACTGTATACAACGTATATTGAAATATATAAGTTATATGATCATACATATGCATCCACTTTGCATGGACTTTTTTTGCATAAATACACAAATGTATGTGCAAATCCCACACGTATAAAAAGGTGCACTCGCGTGAATCCGTCCTTTAGGATCTCCAGCAAAGGTAAAATTTGGCTTTGCATGGGCGACTTTCTAGTATGACTTGTGAATATTTTACCATTGTACACATTTTTCATGTATGCAATCCATTTCGTTTGCTGCATTTACGTTTACGACGCACTGAAAAATTCAAGTAAAGCGAAATGGCCCAGGAATAAGACATAAGGAACTCATTCACAAATAATATATGCTGCAGAATAATGCGTAATGCTAAAGTTAAAAAAAGTATATTAGATTAGAAAAAAAATCTTTTATTTCAACTTCTTTTACTAGTTTGAAAATATGTGCCCTGTTTAAAAACCTGTTTAAATTCAGAAATTTATTTTCTTTTGTCTCAGAGTTTAAAAAAATCCATTCTAAGTATATAAATAGAAATTGAAAATCAAAATGATCTATCTATAAAAAGAAAAAAAGAAAACAAGATAAACATAATATATTTCGTGACATTTGTCGTACAAAAGAAATTTTGTTAAAAATTATTTTCAAATTTCGTCGTATTTTCGCGTAAACTTTATTCCAGCAAACACACATTCACAAAAATATACGTTACATTGTTAACAATGTTAAATAATGAAAATTTCGAATGTAAAATTTAAAATACAAGGTGTAGAGCGACATTAAAGTCCAATAAATTACATTACATCGCTAAAAGAAATTTACGCGTCGCGATATGAAACATCAGCGAGATGACTTTTGAACGCGAGCAGTCGCGTATATGTATATAGAGGAAAAACCACGTGTAAATACGCAACCATGTTTCATTCGACGTTAAACGCATCACACAGCATTCCCTCTTTGTCGCCAAATACCATAATAAATTTTCCTCGAATTGCCGCTACTTTCGCACGTATATATACACACGTGTACACGTCAACGTTATACATTAACATTTCGCCAGCAACGTTCGTCAGTAGATTAAAAAAAAAAAATAATAACGAGCAAGCAGCGGCTGTGCCCGGTTAAATCAAACATCAGAATTACACGTATAAAAACAAAGATGGAGAGAAAGAGAGAAAGAGAGATATTATTTCATATATATCAGAGAAGGACCAACGCTTTCCCTTTGAACTTCCGGTCTGTATATATATATATATATACGTACCTTGAGTACCGAGACGTTCTATAGTCGGTACACCGCTGCTGTAGTTGATAGCGCGGGAATATCGCCTGACCAGAGGCGACGACTGTTCCGGCGCTCACGCAAGCGTGTATGTTTAGGGACGACGTGGTCGACTTATGTGTACACACACACACGCACACGCACACGCACACACACACACACACACACACACACACACACACACACACACCTGTGTCGAGTTGCTAGTCTCGCATCAGGCACCT